>KZ112943.1:578249-621547 GCA_002120325.1 Daldinia sp. EC12
AAATACATAATATACAAAGAACAAGAAAAAGCGAAAGAGAAAAAAAACTTAAATCCTCATCCTATCGCTAACACACCCAACCAACCAGGCGTCGGCGGACACGAAGGCGCGTTCAGCATGTGCACGTTCTGGCTGGTGGAAGCGCTGACGCGCGCGTCCGTGTACGAGCCGCGGTACCTCGAGCGCGCGGTCAACCTGTTCGAGAACATGCTCAGCTTCTCGAACCACCTGTCCATGTTCTCCGAGGAGATCGCCCGCAGCGGCGAACAGCTCGGTAACACCCCGCAGGCCTTCAGCCACCTCGCCCTCATCAGCGCCGCCTTCAACCTCGATCGCGCGAGGGACTACGCTAGGAGGTGAAGGAGGAGGAGGAGGAAGGAAGGAAGGATCGTGCGGTTTTTTTTTTTTTTTTTTTTTTTTTTTTTGGGGGGGGGAGATACCTGAGTTGTGCCCCGGCTGGTGCTATTTCTGCAATAATAGGTTGGGTTGGGTTGGTAAGTACCTAAGGTAGCGTCGCACTGCGTGGCGCGTCGTGCGTGGTGCCCGGAGAATAGGGGCTATACCGAGTAGAGGTAACCAGATGGCGACAGAAGGAAAATAGATACCTACCTACCTTACCTACCTATCTAGGTACTTAAGCTAAAAAAGACCCCTTGACACATGGATATCATAACGGCAAGCATGCCTAGGTACCTACCTAAGTACCTAGAACTTCAAAGCCGGGACAAGATCAAGTCATAAGAACTCGTCCCAACTGTAGCACCCATAACCTGCTAGGAAATGTCTCTTCGTACTACCCTCCTAACGCACGTATCTCGGGTAATAAGAGGTGGCACATGCACTTGCTTGCCGCGCTCTTGCGGCCGTTCAACTCGCCTCCGGTGACATCATGGTATAACCCATACCATCCAAAGCCCAGCCATTACTCTTCTACAACGGGTACCACCGCGTAGCTTCAAAGACCCAAACTCTCGGGTCAAGGTCTAGATTCCCCTAAAAAGTAAAAGTTATTAGTTTAGGGTATAATCCGCGGGTTGAAGAAGCACGAAATTCTTCGGCAATGTCAACTACCTATGGAACGAATGTAGTAAGTATTACATGGTATGCAGTTGTATTTGCTCTAGCTACATTAATTCCAAGCACGTAAATGCACATTAAAGGCTTCTCGCTCACGTACTTGCGATACTTGAGGCAGTAAGATAATCAAAGTTAGCATGTACCTAACTGACCTGCTACAAGAGCGGGAGAATACTAACTGAATAGCAGCTAAAACGAAAGACTTGCATCCGGGTATCTTCCAACAAACATTAAGCCTCAGCAAGAGCCAATATGACTCGCTGTGTTAGATAGCGTGACAGCTTCTCAGATAACATACTGTAAAGGTGCCTTGCGTTTTTAGCAGCGTACATATGTAGCGCAGCATTATCGAATAATTCATCCTCGAGCGTCCACGTGATGAGGCAACCAATAGTTGCTTCCTATTTTGAGAACCCAATTCTCGAAAGAATGACTCTGGATATAACCCCTAATGGTAAGATCCGGGTTAGGATGATTGCCTATTGTTCTTGACTGCCACAATGTGGGAATACTGCCAGTAAGTTCCCCTTTCAATACATTCCTGTACTATGTCTTCTTCTTCCCACCACCACCGGTCGGCATGGACAAATTTTCCCCATATCTCTTGCCACAACATTCTAGAGACGAGACATCGGAGCTCACTTTCTACTGATGTTTGATCGTTCGTGTCTTCCGTCGTAGCAGCGCATTCGTGTACGGCACGTACAGATATAGTTGTAATGGTACTGCCGAATCCACGAAGTTTCGCAACAGCTAACCAGGCAGGAAATGTATCACTTGGTAACGTAGTACGGCACTTCTTCTCAAGTTGTATCAAGAGGTTCTCGAATAACCACTGTCGTAGCTTCGGACCCATCGAAGACGAGACTGGTTGAGGATCTATGAGGGTCAAGTGTAGAGCACCGCCGGGAGTGAGGCAGCGGTAAATGTGACGGAGAAGTGGCGGTATTTCGCTCGAAGGAAACAACGCAGGCATAGGTAGACATGTTACAGTTGAATACAACTGTGGGGCAAGTGGCCGAGAACCTGCCGATGCAGATATTGCTGGCACAAGTAATGGTTGGACGTTAGGAAATAGATTTGGTGATATTGGTTTTGGCGACAAGTGCGATATTAGCGCTTGCGGATGTAGAGCAGCAAGAAACGAAGCAGATGCTAATTATGTGTACCTATCGTTAGACAAACTTCAAAAGAATTCCTCCCATTAGGATACGCACCTTGAGTTTCGTATAACGCTAGAATCCTGGGAGGTCTATACGGCCTTGACGAATCTGGACTCCCTGGGCAGCTATCTGTGCATTCCACAAGCGGAATATAGCCTTCGTGTTGTAGAGCAGAAAACATCCAACGTTTCTTGGTCATCTCAAGTTCCTTGTAAACCGTCGCGTCCGAGGAATAGCCCATACTAGATTTAATATTGGCAAGCATAAGTTCTGGGCTGGCCGCGGCCATCATTCGAACCTCACGTTGAAGCGCCGCGAGGCTCGGGGACATACATCGTTCAGAGTCGTCGCTCATTAATGAATTATGCAACCCTTCCTCGTCGGAATGAGTTGCTAAATGTCTATTATGAGTGCACTCCCACTCATGGGGAGGCTTCCAGGCGTCTGGATTCCCTAGTCTGTCTGTACCGTTCCATCCTGGAGTATATATGACGCCGCTATTCTGGAACTCGAGGGGAGGTGGTGTATGTGGAGTCGCAGAAGGTGGTCTAGTAGAGCCGGGATCATCAAACGCAATGGAATTCCTAGAAGATAATCAGGATAATATCGGCCACCACGCTACAAGCTTCGTAGACTTACGTTCTCTCCGGAAAATCTGGTATTGGTGGTGTTGCAACCTTCGTCCGACCAGCCGAGATATGGACTTCGGAAATCAGATGGTCGATGTCTGTGTCTGGATCACGGGGCGAGTATACTACTTCGGTAGTTCTTGTGATGAATGAAGATGGCCCTAGGGTTTGAATGAAGTACTCCGACTTTGTACCAGTAGTGGTATCATTAATGGAGGCTCCGACTCCAGTACTGTTGGTAAGAGCAGATGGATCTGTCCATCTCGACATCGTAGAATCTACCGTATCTGACGGTTAGCGATTAGATATCAACTAGGGGGGTTCAATCTTCCCACCTGGCGATGATAGACTAGAGACATCGGCTGCTTCCGAAATTTGCATAGGGAGATAGCCTCTCTCCGCAGGTTTTACAGTAATTTCCGATTCGTCTTGATGGAGAAGCAGATTCTTGACACCGTAAGTTGACGTTCGGTTGGCCGTGCTGACGTTACGGGCCGGAGGTGCAGGCGGCGTCTTCGGGTCTTTTGGTCTAGGCGATGACGCTGGGGTCTTCCTTCGGCTTCTAGCAGAAAAGATTCCAAACCCACGGTCACTAGAAGCCGAACTTTCAGTCGAGATGGATCGACGACCATTTTCAGGCTTCTGCTTTTTCTCTTTGTCTTTCATCCTAGCCTCTTGCTCTTTTCTTACCATCCGCTCACCCACTAGCTCCCGATTGGGATCAGTCCAGAGAACATCGAACATGATGGGTGTTTATGGTCAACCTTCCATCCAATGCCTTGCTGTAAGAGATCGATATCCGTCAGGGTATTATGATGTGTATACTTGGCGGAATAGGGATTTTTCGAGGACTCGGTACAATCGTAACACAAAGTAGTGTAATGACGGGCCAAATTTTCGTCGGCAGTGAAGTTAGCTTCTAAGGTGAATTAGACGTGCCATGTTATTGTTATCTGGTATCAGAGGAGTTCTTTCATAAGTTCCTCCGGTTTGAGTTTTAATTGAGTATCGGATAGATCGGATATTCAGGGGTTGGTTAAGGGGTAAAAATGAACCTCTTAAGGTTCACGAAGACGGCTGAGTTTCGTACGCGGTGGTATTGATATTGATGATATTATCAAAGAGGTTCATGAGCCCCGCCACTCGCGGTTGAGGAATAGCCTTCCTCAATTGCCACAGTGTTACGGAATTGATGATAGTACTTCAAGCGTACCTGTAAGAATGCAGAAGGCAATAAAGGCAGTAGATGGGTTTTTTGTAAACCAAGACATATAAAGTGGTTGATAGGAGAAAGAAGTGAGACTGGTTAACTACGACCTGAGAAAAGCACCTGAGAACCGCGTGAGGAACCACGAAGAAGGTTGGAAACTTAGATTGAAAGGTGAGACAAACTCGAAGCTGGATCAAATTCTAAGCCTGTTTTGCATCTCGAAATCATGGAAAGTACCTCACCTTCGTACCTGCTCGAACCTGCTCGACCCTGCCTGACCCTGCCTGACCCGAGAGATAGACCGCGGGAGCCTGCACTAATAAGATCGAGAAACGCACCTTCCCGTCCATTTCCTCTTCAGGTGCTCCCCAGATTTTTTGATGACTTCCCAACTCCATTTTGAGATATCATAATCCCCGACCTTTCCGAAATGATACATCTGTAAAACGATAAGCGCCTCCACTTCAGTGTTTGTTTGTTCTTTTTTGTGCGTGTGCGTGTATTTTTTTTTTTTCTCATCAGTGGATCCATTCTCCATTTTACGCCTCGGTCTCCTAGGTGCAATGGTGAAGATCGTGATGTTCAAACATACAAGTGCACGATAGTTACGTGGAACAGAGCAAGAAAGAAGCTGACATCAAAACAGTAAGCTCTTTATCATGGGAACATTAAATATAGAGCAAGTTTAAGCTCTTTTCCCTAGAACCCTTATCCTCCTTTTCTTAATCATCGTAAATGTCTATCTATTTCTAATTTATCAGTACAACCGCTTCAGTAAATCTGCATGCGTGTCAGTCAGCCTACCTAGGTACCTATGTTTCGTTCAAGTCGTACTAAGTTACGCTGATAGGCATTAATAGAAGTTCAATTCCATCAATTATTAGAAGGTATTTATCTACACTAAAGCGTTTGCATTTGAGAAGAGTCCTATTCCTCTTGGAGCTATTAATACCAAGTTTAAAGGGGCACTAGATATGAGTTACCTATACCGATCCATATTCCTAGTAGTTATAGTAACTGTGATAGTAAAGGCATCTTGACGGGCGTTACATTGTTAAATAACTTAATATATTCTAGGTCATACCTCGGTAGGTTACTATGGATTTTGTTATTGAGTGAAGTCAGCAGTGCTCATTGTGAAGTTGACTTGGCTAGTCGAGGGCATATGTCTATGTGTTAATCGTGATGGTTACCAACTATCAACTAGGTACATCATATTGATTTTACAATATGGTTTATTACGACTTATCTCGAGATACGTATAAATTACCTATCGACCTAATTAGTGAATATCGAGGACTACTACAGAATAAAACTTGCATTCTTGAAAAGGGTAGGTAAGACGTGCAACGGCTGACCACTTACCTTCGAGTTATTGAACCCATACGACAATTAAGCATGTTCATATCCTTCTATCTAAAACTTAACATACCTATCTACTCTAACACAAGTCTCTGCTACAACATAGACAAATATCTGTTTCAAGATAGAGCCTACCCAGTTTAGTCGATATTTATCAAAATTAATGCTGTCTACAACAGTGACCATTAATTAAAGATATAAGAATGTATTATATAAATATCCTGACCCGCTCGAACTACTGGACATGGTGGCCTAATACATCCCTTTTCAGATAGTTATTCTAATGGCAAGCGAAGAATCGGCCTTGAGTAAGTAGTCTTACCAGCACGGGACTTCCTTCCGCCCCTCCATGTTCCCAACTCCAACAGAACCACCGTCTCGAGGTCTACGGGCCGTAGCAGGATCGCAGCAAACATCAAGTAAAGCTACTAGGGGTACCCGAACGGCGCCCGTTTGGCGAAGCTGCAGCCGCCCACCCACCCGTTGGCCGGGTATCTGTGGCTTTGAGGCTATTCGCCCCACCGGCAGCTTGGGACTCGCAGATATTCGCTAAGGTAGATATTTAAGAAATACATACATAGGTACCTTACCTATGCCATTCATGCCTATGTGTACCTAGGTAGTTATTGTTTATAGGACGGGTTGGAAAAACATTGCTATATGTAGGACTTATCCTACGCGTCTGCTTGATGTACTTGCTTGTTTCCGTACCTGCATATATTCCTACGCAGGAACAATACCACGCACCTGTATTAGTATAGTACAGGTGTTTGCGACTGGATTGTCCTTCGGTTTGCCTGTATGTAATCGTCCACACCTCTCTACTATGCGAACAATTGTGGCACTTGATACTAACATCAGTAGAGCCTGTTTTAGGCATATATTTAGGCATCCTCTAGCACACGACTAGATCGGACCTTTGTCGTACAAGCCCACGGCAGAATCGTCAGATCTCTTTCAGTCCCATGGTGACCAGCCTATTAGCTGTCCCCACCGGTGCGTTGTTTGTTTGCTGGACCGTTTACTTATTTGACGCATAGTATTTGCATACCGCCAATGCATTCCGCCTAAGGTTCATCTGATAAAAGCACTTATGGAGGAGCTTCCAGGTGTCTAACCGTTAAATTCGAGGCTTGTGCGGCAGAGCGCTTCGACCGCACAGACGACGCCACCCGCGTATCATTTACTAGGAACAGCCGAAGTGATAGCCTTACGGATATTGATCATCATGGTCAAGGGCTATTGTGTGTCCTGCGTGTATGGCTGCGACTTTGTGGTATGATTCTATTGAAGGGACAAGTTAGCACACGAGTCCCTACCTACCTGAAGCATGTGAACTCAGAGTTGGCAACGTAATGTACGAGATACGGAGTTTGAGTAAAGGGAGTCTCAAAGCCCGCCGCGGGATATTATTTATTTGTTTGTTTGTTCTGCTTGGTTCGCTTAATTCTATTAGAATGTCTAGACGTACGACGTGTTCAAAATACCGTGTTCTTCATTTCAACCCGCGGAATCAACTCAGGGCCGAATACCTATTAATAATGCAACGGAATAAAACCGATAATTTTCGTCGTCCAATGTCCTATCGTGGTAGACAGTGGAGTATCATGAATTATGTATTGTACAATATGCCCCTTGCTAACACCCTGGCAGCCCCGGTGGATTGCCTGTTAATCAATTCCCAGCAGACCCGAGCGCTCTGATCACTGCTGTATCTGGGGCGCGATGGCACGTAATGACAGGTCTGTTGGCAGGGTCCGTTTCGCTAGACCCGGAACCATGGGCCATAGCTGCACGGAAAGATTTTCTGAGTTACCGAGAATTTTTCTCCTTGCTTTCGCCCCATGTTGCTTTGCAATTTTGCTGTTCTCCTCGCCTGTTCTCTGATGAGTTAATAGACAATAAAGATTTACTAACCCACCTCATATGAGAACTAACAGAATAGGTAATAGCATTATCAGTCCGTTATGAGGAAGTTTTAGTATCTTGTAGAGGACTCGTGTGTTTATGCAGGTACGTACTAATACCAGGGGCAAGAACCTTTACCTATTCGAGCCGGAGAGCTCGGATCTCTGACGCCTGATTGGTCAATACTTCTCCGGGGCTCCAAGTTTCAAGAAATGGATCGAACTTACGAGGGTTAGAACTCAAGCCTAACACCGGAGCTTTTTAAACAATATTTAGGACACTTTCTTCCTCAGAGTTCTACCCCGCAAGCTCTATCGAAAACGGGTCCTGTCTACATGAAATCCAACATTGGTAGGAGTTTAATATGGTTCTGGAGAGAAAGAAGCAATTCATTAAGTGAGTATCTCAAGCATGTATGATGATGATGACATAGGGTTGTTGATATAACCCGTAAACAATAATTCTAGAAAATCTTGTAACCTGCTACGCCTCTCACCTACTGGAGAACCCAAGCCTCGCGTAGGGTAGTGATGCTTGCCATAATACCATACTATGTAGTGGTAGGTCAGCCTTACGGTCACTTATTTCTACTGGCCCACCTCGCTATATTACACTATAAAACACATACTATAACTTGCCTACCTAGGCATGCCCCAACAACCAGGAACGCTAACAAGAGCCCCTTGAACTAGGCATGCTAATTATGCGCATAATAGATCTATTATGCGGTATAATGCCATTATACGGTATTATGCGTATAATACCATACAAATTGCGTATAATGCGTATGACTTAGTCAAATTTTCAACAACATAGAAAACAACAACAATAATAACACTTATTTTTACACACAACACTATCAAATCTAATTAAGATGCCTCTTAAAGATAAAATTACGTTCAACCAATTCGTCTTTATCGATCAAACCCGTTCTTTGCAAAAAAAAACGGCTTAAAAACATTATAGGAAAAAGTTATATACTAGATCAAGTTTTTCAAACCTACGCTATTACCTTATATCAAACGTACTTATTCAAATCAACAAAATCAAATTAAAATACCAAGCAACAATCAAACTAGTTAGACGTAATACTACTTATATAGCATACGTACTTAAGGTAGCTTTCAAGCGCGTTTTTTTTTTTTTTTTTTTTTTTTTACATGTGGAACTTGTTTTATCTCAAGTTCGTCACCCTAAGTAAAAGCCTCGAATACGATGCCCCACAAAGAAACTAATCCCGGTCTAGTACTAGCGCGCCGGATAAACGGGGGGTATTATTCCGCTATGCGCATAGTAGATCTATTATGAAACATTATATCGCATTATGCGGTATAATGCACTATGCGCATAGTAAAATTCGCATCCCTACCTTGAACCTGTCATTAGGGAACATAATGCTTTGTAAATATGCCAAGGGTCCTGTCAGGCAAGTTCCGCATCCTACTACCAACGACCTCGGCCGCGTGAATGATTTGACGGTTCCTGCATATACCTAACCCAACTCATCCGACGAATTTTATCTACCCCTAGTCTATGCCTGGAAAATGCTGGCTTCGGAACAGTGCTGATGGTGATAAACAGTGCGCTGGACATAGGCCTGGAGAGAGGTATTCTCCAGATCACGCACGATGTTACGTGTCTAACTAGATACTTCTTTTCTCCGCGAAGATCTCGTCTTTCACTGCCACCTCCTCTTCTTACTTTAAATCAGCAACTCGAAAATGCAAAACATACACGCAAAGAGAAAACAAGAGACCCGAGAATATTAGACCCATATGCTGAATCTCTGGGCTAGATCTACTATTTCTCTTGGTACCTGCGTACTCACGCGCTAACCCACCCATCGAGCTCCAGACCCGATAATTCGTAGTAGCGTATGTATGCGTACGTAGTAGCCCCGGGTAGCTCGGTGTTTAGAGTAGGAAGGTTAAAGAAAGCCTGCGGCCGCGCTTCGACTCGACCTAAGAAAGCTTTAAATTTTCTCCATATTTGGCTACTTTAGCGTTGAGAGGGGAAAGGCCCGAACTAAATGCGTTTGGTTTTTTTTTTCTTCCTCTTCCTCTCTCTGCCTCAAGGGGGCAAAATGCTACCGTAAGAGCGGAATCACACCTCCCTTTCAAACCGGGTTCCCATCCTGGTCAGTCCCGAGCCATACGTTTTCGACCTTGGCAAAAAAGGAAACTCAGGGATCTTTCCAACATCTCGAGTTCTGGAATACCATTAGTTGAATCGTGTTTAGTGGCAATTTATCCGTAATTGGGTGGGTTTAGATGGCAGCAAGGCCACTTTGGTCCCTGGGAATGGCATCGCTTTTTCAAATAGAAAGCATGTATACTTCGATAGCAGGATAGATAATGAATATATTCAACAAAGTCTAAAGTTGGTATTATTATGTTGCTTTCCCTTTGCTGGTTTGGTTCATATGCGACGTCCTGTCGCTACCAGCTAGTTCCGTCATTGACTCACTTTCTATATCCTTGCGTGAGCTTCGGCTCGGAAGCCTGAAGGCCAAATTCCTCTTATCGTGGTGATCGCCGCTATACTGACTCAGCTCGGGACGTCGACCGCTGATATAGGCTTGAATATCTAAGAATGTCATCTTCACTGCCTCCCAACTCGTCGCGACGTAGATTAGGCAGTTCCAGAAACCCTGGAGCGGCAAGACGATCGCACTCATAATCTCGAGGGATGCTAACACGCTGTTCGTGTTCACGATACTGTACACTCGATTTGCCGTGGAAGGTAGCCAAGTAACAAGGAGCGCAGTGAAGAAAAGAATAGCGCATTTGCTATACGACCACGCAGCGTTGTTGGCCTCAAAGTTTGCCCTTCTCTTTTGTGACTTTACTCGTGACTGGACCGCGGATGGCGTTTGCGGCAGGTTCTGGATAGGGGGTATTATGTTGCCCTCCTGAGCTTTACTACCTTCTCCTCTGTTATTATTCGACGATATCGTCACCGAGTACGACGGCTTGCTCTTATTCATGCCGAATCGTCCGAGGGGCGCAAGATCGATTCCACTCCCCCCCTCTTCGATAGACTCTGATGTGACCGTCACTTCTGTTGTCTTCACCGAATATGGATCATTCATATTCAACGCCTCAGGATCATGGGCACTACTGCTAGCCCCAAAGTTTCGTAGTTGCTTGCGCTTTTGGTATATGTCCTTTCCTGCCCGAATATAAATAGACATGGTAAGTAAGATGACGACCCTAAATAGTGTTAGTAATGTTGATTTTCAAGTGCCAACTCCAGAGCTCTTACCAGACAGGGCCGTAGAAAGTAACAATCCGGAAGATATCCCACTTCGAACTAACCCAGCACCATAAAGTGGCATTGCCATACATTCTGCCAGCCGACTCGGTTCTCACAAAAACGTATGTGAGCGCGGGGACGAATGGGATGCCGTAACATATTAAGAGGTACCTGAAGTTGGTATTGCGTAAGCTTACATGTTTATCTACTTTCAAGGCACGGGTTGGCTTGGGTTAAACTTACCATTTCTCCATCATCCGGAGCCTAGCAGCGTCGAACTTGTGATAGAAGGTCAAGTAAACATTAAACGCCATGGCCAATGTCCAGAAAGCATCAGCGGGCAGGAACCTTGAGAAGTTTAGTGAGTTGTCCAAAATGTATCAGCAGATAACATACATTTGTATAAGAAATCCCTGATATTGGCACCCAAATGAATCAATATCCGTCACAAATCTCCTTGACATTAATGTTCCTACATTGCTCATCATATTACCAAAGGAGGCATAGAAGACTAGGCGGTTAATAGGCTTATGGAAAGCCTTCGAGAAAGTGAAGGTAAGGATGACGAAAAGAGATCCCGTCAGCGAGAACACGGAGCCAACTCGCTCAATGACGCTGATCGCCTCGAGCTGTCCTTCTGTTAACTCGCGCCCCATTTTCGGAGAGTAGATACTATCAGGGTCGAGGGAACTAGGGTGTAGTTGGTTTAATGCCTGGGTTCCGAGTTGATATATTGTACCAACAGGAGCGGCCCGCTACCGAGTCGGTAGTCAGAGATATTGGGCCTATGTTTGCTTCGCTTGATAGAATTGTATCAGTCGCATAACTGGCCGAAGGAGCGCCTGATTTATTAATTAAGGTTCGGTTTTCCAGCAGGATCGATGAGTCGACTTCATCCGTATGAACGGGACTTGCAAACCAACTTGAGTCGTCGAGTATCGATATGGTTGGTTGAGATAAGTGTGTTTGTAGGTAGTTCATGAATCGTAATGGAGCCAAAAGGTCCACCTGTCTATGCACAGCATTTACAAGTCGGGTCTCGAGAGAATCTTATAGCTCTCTAGCGTCCACTCACACCAGACTCGTAAACTTATCTGGGATAGCAGGGATCTAAGCCTTGACTATTGGTGTGGATATTCTTTAGAACATCTTTGGGGAGACATAGCACTAGCGTAGATACGCATCTCCTGGCTCCTTACCAGGATGCCACGCGACTAATAAAAGAGAGCCCTGTGTGCATTTTATATCAGGGATGTTAGACACTTGAACAAGGTACTTAGTACGAGGCTTACTTGAGAAAAGAACTTCTGTGCTGATGGAAAGGGTTCTCAAGTCCCATAACCAATCAAAAGATAAATTTAACAATAAGGGGCATTCGTAGCAGCAAGCAGTGAGAGAAATATACGGGCACGATGAACAAGGATAACAGGCAGATTGTTCTGGGATTCTGACTAGCAACATCAATCAGAGAACCAGGATGCTTTCGTGCCGACCTGTAGGGAGTTTACGCTGACGTGCGTCTATGCCCGTTTGGTTGAACGGGCAGAAGCTGTACTACACCCGTATGCAGGTGCTGACTTTTTCTCCAACTCATCTCGGGCAACTAAACAACCAGGGCCAGCTAAAGGCGACCCTAGAATATGTGGATAATAAGTGTAGTCGAAACATATCTAATGTAGGCGGACTAGGCTCCATATTAGCTTAGTAGTAACTATTTACCCCAGCTTGATACCGAACACTACCTAGACGACCATGTTCTCGCTAAGTGGACGTCAAGTAACGAGAGCTAGGAACAATGAAGTGAAAAGAAGCGATCGCGGATAAAAAACAACGGAACCACTGATGATGCCATGTAGAGCAATAGAAGACGCGCAGAAAGTAGCATCTGCGGTCATCTGGGGATGACACAGCTCACTAGAGTAGGGGAAATACTACCGTGATAGGAAATATTGCTGGCTATCACGAAAAAGTCTTTCTTATTACCGGAGAGTCCGACTGCGGATGGCTGTCTGAAAGAAAGCGAAAAAAAAAGAGAGGATTCTTGACGAATACGACATCTTATAACTACCTAGATAGATATAAGTCTGTTATTGGATTTTTAAAAAGGAGTCTTGCTAGGAATATTCGGAAACGTGCACTCCGTAAAACAGGTGAAATGATGTTTTTCTAAGTTGCGTATCTTTCTTTGGTATCCAACATATCGCCTTTCTGCGACGGTATGGATGGAAGTGTGTTTCAAACGTGATCACACTGCCAGATTCTTCGTCCAGTATAGATCTTGCGATCGTAAACGCTGATGTAATTGAACATAATGCTAACCGTTGGAGAGGGTATATGATGATAACAGTGTGATAAGATGAAGTAAGTGCTGACGCCAACCCGTGGTAAGAAAAGCGAAACGAAGGATAATCTGGTTAGGTAGTTAGGTACCTAGGTATTACCTAATATCTACCAAAGTGTAATGTACCTAGGTACCTAGGTATTAAGTAATGCAGCCTGGCACGTGCGTACTCCACTATGCGGTCCCTTAGGTACAGTACAAGCTCCCTTCAGCCCCTCGGCTCCTACAACAAGTTTGCATGAAGTCAACCACGATTTCGCACTTTTCCACGTGGTGATCTACTTTCATCATTCTACCTTTTTGAGACACTCCAAGCTTTGACTTGTAGAATTTCATGCACGCGGCTCGTCTCCCGATCGATACTCCTAAGAAGACATTCAGACTTGGCAGGAGTCAATTGTCGTATGAAGAGATTTAGTCCGTGACAATATAGGGGCACAGTTAGCAACTATAAACCATTACGGCGTAGCCAGAGGCATGGCCCATGGCAGCCTAACAGGTAAATTTGCAACTACATTTCCAATATACCTTATAGTTTAATAATAATACCACATCGCTTTTTCTAGTGTCCGTTTTATGCCAAATCTAGGCTGGTCTAAGATATTTAAGAACCAAGCTACCCTATGACTTTGGGTAGAGTGGAAACCAAGAGCTACATACAATAATAGGCTTCTCACGCGTTGGGACTGTTGAACGTATCGATATGGTTCTGGCCAGGTAGGTTAAACGCTTACCATCTGGAAAAGACTTAAGTTAAGACCGGAACGGTAGCGACAAGTCTATGGTGTCGGGCCATTTCCTTGGCTGTCTTTCTTGTCAGACCTTAAAATCATCTAGCTTGTGTAGGTCAACATCAGCTACCCAATGTAGGGTGCTCACAAGACATTTTCGTTCCGCGCGGGTGCCGGTCCGAAGTGTCTATTTGAAACTAAGAGCACAACGACATCTACACTACAAGATAGATGCATGAAATCTTCCTTAGCAGAATTCTCCTTTAAATCCCCTCATCTAGCGGCGAAAACCCTTACCGCGTCAGTATTCAAATATTCCCCGGCGTCGGTGACCCTTGTTGGCGATAGCTTGGGGTTTATGATCTGGGGAAAGTACTCAAATGTCCCATCGCGGAGCCGCCAAGTAATTAGGCCTCGTTTGAAAGTCAAAGCGCATGCGAACCCCCCTCGCTCTTATCACGAGAACACGCACGGCCGCACCACTGCACCGCATAATTCGACGTCATCGGTTTTGTTGAAAACACGTCTGAGGAATTCGGCAACTATTGTACTACTTCGTACAGGTGCTCTCTCGGAGCCCCGATGCAGTGTCCATTGCGTCTTCAAGGTTGTGCAGAACTTCGTATCCTAATGAAAGCAGAATGGGAGCTAGTCGGAGCATCTGCATGTTGCAGTCAAGTCAACAACGAGTTCTTCGACGCGACGCCACTAATGGTGGCCTCGTTAATGTGCTCAATATTTTCGTGGTAGCAAGCCGCAGACTAAACGCTACCAACATTTTCTAAAGAAGACCTGATGAGACATCAGTATGCTACTGTCTACAAAGCGGTAGCGTCGAGCCTTGCACAGGACTACTTATATTGGCTAAAATACTGTCTCTTCTATTTCTGGACTGAGGCCAAGATAGGAGAAGTGATGATCTGAAGATGAAATATGAGCTCATATGTATGCTCATAAATTGGGGAGATATGTGTCATATTGTATGACTGGTGCTCCCCAAAATATCAACTAAGTATATCATATTTTCTCTTGATGCTTCATCGGCCATAGTGACGATCGATGATTCTTTCTATCTAACCAAGTTTGTTGATATCGAACTAGGTCTCATAACAGAGGTTCGACTGGACCATAAAGGTCCACGGCTTTCAGCAGCGGACACAGGTGTCAGATGCTATTCGTTTGTTCAGCTATGACTCTCCCGGTCTTCACGTTCGCCATTGTTTCCTCAGTGAATCCTGAGAACTGTTGCATGGCTACTGACGAATTCTTCCGTACTGTTTGAGATCTCCTTTGTATTGATAATCAAATAAGACGACCCAACTATCCTCTCCATGGAAAACTTCTAGATCTCGCGTTTCTTACGATATCAGCCTTCAGCGGATAATAACCTTGCCTGGAGGTGGCCATCGTCAGTTTATTTGCGAAAGCCTCTTCCTTTCTATTCTAGAACGTACCCATTTACTTTAACGTCTATGTAATAAGCTTGCATCCTTTTAGAAATTAGGAATCAGAGAATTTTAAAGATGGAGGAAGCACCTTTTAAAAAATTTCCAGGTTCACCTTGGTTTTCTAGGGAATCGCAGTACCAACATGTCTGCCAGAACCAAACCGCGGACCCCACCACAGAAACCAGATACCAGAGGAACCTACACATTTCCAGCTTGGGAGATTTGGCCGCACAAAAAAAAAGATTTAATCAAATAAATTACAGTGAAATTCTAAAGAACAAATAACGCAAAAATGATGGCAGAAATGAGCAATTCCAATAGGTTTCGGAATCCGGCGACTCGTCCTAATAATAGGCGTGGTCCTCAAGGCGCCAACTTCGAAGAGGATTATCCCATGGGCGGCGTTGATTCTTCGACCACGAAGAATCGCCATTCACCACGGAGAAGAAAAGGTCAGAATACCTGTCATTCAGCGCATGGTCGAAACCGATCGCCATACAGCGGCAATAGCAAGAATAACTCACGAGACCAGTATTCAAGCAACAACCACAATTTTCATCACAGCACTCGAGGCCATACAACGAACGCCCATACCAACGGCAACCCAAAAATGAAGCACAATCACCGCAGACACCGCGGGCCGGCAAGCATAGACGATGAAAGCCATGGCTTGGATGAGAATACCTACACCAACACCTTTGACCCCTCCCTCTCCCTGCGGTGCACTAACAGTGGCGTCTACAAAAGTAAGAACAGCAACATGCGTAGTTGCACCGAATGCAGCTCTGTCCGCCGCGCAAACCTTCGCTTCCGAAACTGGGCAGCACGCGCCCTGAGCCAGTGCAACCAGCAATTTGCCGCGTGGGCTGATGACGCGGGTGTTGGGTTTGACACCTACGACGAGATGGACTGGCAGCCTGAACCGGTAATACACGTCCTAGTATTAGGCGGCAATACATCGCCTACTTCTACTGATTCTTCTTCTTCAACTTCTCTCCCCCCTATTAACCCGTTTATAAGCGCGGAAAATCCTCAGCAGCAGCAGCAGCAGCAACTGCCGCCCATAGGACCGATACCGAAACCTGGCCCCTGGGCATGGCCGCCCTGGTCAGGAAACCTTACGCAGAACGACGGGCCAGAGACATCTCAGGGAATCGCATGTGGGGGAAGTGAGGATTATGGGGTTTCGTTGACAACGGAATGTGGGATGCTGGGTGGTCGTGGTAACTACAGCGAATTTTCGGGATCGCTATTAAGTCAGAAGAACCCTGTTGGGACATTGGATCCATGGAGTATGAGGGATCCGAGTGGATATGGTGAATTTGAAGACTATTGACTGAATATGCACATACATAGCTCTCTAGACGAAGAAGATTGCAGCAATGCTATTTATCATGTTGGAAAACTTGCTCTCTGTACTACCAAAAAGTCTTAGCTGGTATTTAGAATTTGTGGATAGGGGTCATTATCCCCCCGTTTCGATATGAACAATATCCAGCCAACCAACCTGGGTTAGGTAGGAACTCGATTGCTACGATAGAGTCCGCAATATACCTAGAAACTTATTTACTCTATAACCTTCTTAGGCTTCTGAGATTTTCTTCAACGCCGAGAAGTAACCTTACTAGTAAACTGCAACTTAAGATGCAACACAACCCAATTCTATGTAAGAGACCATAGGACCTAGACCAGGCCTAACTAATATTTGGAAGTGGCCCCAAAAAAGTCTCTTCACCGGTATCGGCGTAGTCCTTGTAGAATATCAGCCCGCTACGGGTGGGTGCGTGTCTTGGTGACTGGTATCGTCTTCCTGGAGTCTTAGAAGCGGTTACCATTCTTCAGAACTTAGTTGGCCGGTGACAAGTTAGATACGAATGGACCTTTTAAAGTTATCGTCGTACAACCTCGTATACGTTGAAATATCCCCCAGAACTAGTGTATCCATAGTAGTAAGTAAGTAAGTAAGTAATAGGCTCAAATCGTACCTAAACTGATAAAAATTAATTCCAAATAGATTGGTGACGGTAGGGGGAAAGGGTAAAAATAATGTGGCGGTACTGGGAATCGAACCCAGATCTACACGGAACACTTGAAGATTCATATCCACAACGTGTTGTACTGGCCATTATACTATACCACCTTTCATTGGCTGGTTGCCAATGAATTTTCTTGTCTCTATTATTTATTATATCCCTCACGCTTGTACTACACTTTGCGTAAGAAAAAACGAGAAAAAGAAATGCACCTAAATTGGCGCTTGGGAGTTGGTAAGGCTGAAAATACACTTACACTGTATGACTAGAGGAGATACCTCGGTACTTTGAGATTTCGTTACAACAGAGCTTTGCAATCATGCACTTAAACGTAGAACTTCTGGATTGCCAGAAAGTTGGTTATGCATTTAAACAGCGATAGTATTCTAAACCCCAGCCGGGATCTGGTACGCGTCTCGCGATGTTGCTTGAACTTCAGTCTTAATCATATGTTTTTTCCTTTTCCAATTGATGCAAAGTAATTGATCAATCCGTAATACTCCAGTCAATCGGCCCTACTTTTACCATGAAGGACACGAGATATCGCGTTAACTCTCCAATCCCCTGTCTCCTGAGATCCATCATATATATATATACCGATAAGGCGAGTATAAAACTCGAGACGTCTCTCACGTAGTTCTGTGTAAAATCACTATATCCTTTATAAACTAAAATAATACGGCGAACGAAATATATCAGCGTCATGGAGGCTTTTGACGACGGTGGCACTACTGCCGATTTCAAGGTAGAGCTAACTAATGCCCTTGAAGCTGTTCCGTTAAGCAATACCGAATCATCTAATAATCCCAACCACCTCGAAGATGCAATCCGAAAATGGATGTCTGATGAACCTGATACCCCCTTACTTTATGTCCTTCAACATTCATCTAATGCTAATGATATATCTATTAATGGCTTGGCACCCACTGACTTAACTCGTTTCTGCTGCTTGCAAAGTCTCGAGTCTCGGCATCATTTCTACGTCTTCATTAGCCAAGTGGAGAAGCGAGAGATAGGCACCGACACTGATATCACGTACCGAGCATTTGATGAAACCGAGGAGAGTGAAGATGAAGATGACAGGTCTCTAAAGGACGAAGATCCAAGTGTTGATATTATAGAATGGGCGGTACAATTAGCCCTTGATGCCCATGGCAGTCGAATACTGCCTACCTTAGACATGAAACCCGAATCAATTCTCCGAAGGGATATTCTCAGTGACTGCGAGCCCGATGAGGAAGACGGTCTTCCTCGAGACTACGATGAACGTGAGCATCCTAATGTGGGTCTCGTCTCTTTCTATTCCTATGCTTTTATACGGCTAATCATAGCAGCTACGTGGATTCTGTCGACGTTATCGATCATTGGTCAGTCTAGCCTAGTAGCGTACCAATATAGGAGACATTGACTAATGTCTTTACAAGGCTCTATTGATGATCCCTCAAGTTAGGATGACCACTTATGTTCTAGGTATTTTGTTGCAGTCTAGCGACATTGTCCCCGTAGCCGATCTCCTGGAATCTTTTTCATCGAGATGCAGTATCCCGGCAAGCGACGACATGCATTTCGAGACATTGATCAATCTATGCGAATATTTCTTCTCTCAGCGTAAAACGAAGATGCACTTTCATGCACTCCCTGAATCTACAGTCGCCAAGATCATTGAAGTAGCGGTCCTCTTCAAGGATCACTCACTTTTCGAGTTGGTTTGTAACAACATCGACGTGATTCTGTCACATCATTTCTTCTCGTGGATCGCGGTAAAGCTGCACGGATCAGAGTTCTCACTCACTACACTGGGCTCAGCGTTAGTTTCTCACACCTGACACTTGGATTACTTGGATTATCATTAACAACCACAGTTTTGATCGCTCTGTCTTAGGACAGCCAACCCTCGGTGACCGGTATACATATATCTTGAATTTAAATAGCACATCTGAGGAGACACCCAAAGAACTAAGGGAATTCGTTCCGCGCATCTTAGACAAGATGGTTGAACTCTGTTATGCTTCTACGCTCTATGAGCAGGATGGAGAAACTCTGGTTCTTATTGCCTGTCATCATCGGGATTATGGATGGCTCTTAGACAAGTAGGTTCGCTTCTATGGTAAGTTGCTTACGTATATCTAACACGAAGTAGACTGAGCCCCCTGGTCTCCGAAAGGTGTGATAGCATTGCTTTCGTAGTGGGCTTCGGCTGGCAACTATATGCCAGTGCTTCTCAGGGTAAATTGGAAGTCTCCGACTCTTTTGAGTTTTTGAAAGATACCCTGAAAACTCTTATCGCGCGATTTGATGTTACTCGCCTTATAAGTGAGCAGGGATTCCAACGTTGGCAACAACAAAGAGCACCTCGTAGATATTGTATGCCGCTCAACACGGATACAACTCCGCCGCTGCCTCCGCCTCCTCCACCAGTTACTAGTGACACATTACTTCATATGTGCCGACTTCTATTAGACCTTGGCATGGGATCTGACCTGCGCGATCTGGCAAGGAAGTTGATAGAACAAAGCGAAAGAATCGACTTGCTTGAATTCGCCGATCTTTACATCCCTTTTGCCGGCGGTTTTATGGATTTTCTGAGAAGTCGGTCAATCTCGATTACAGACCCTCTATTCTCGGCATTAACGCGAACTATCATTCAGTCGTTCTGGACTCGATACATAGTCATGGGAGAGCCAGTCCCTACTCTGCACGAACGAAGGCAAACTTATAACCAGAAGCTGGTCAAGTCTAGCTGGGTCAAACGAGTAGAGCATGCTAGACACGAACTCGCAAAACTCAACCAAAGGAATCTGTTGTTAGTATTGGGGAGAGATTATTATAACATCACTGGAAACGCACCACCGTACTCTGGGCACCAGGAACCAGACGTGATTATAATTGACCCTCCAAGCAAGGCGCCGACCCAATCGTCAATAGATAATACGACCATATCCCAGGGAGCACCGTCGTATACTGTCTCGCAACCTCTCGTTGCGGACCACTTTACCCAAAGACCAGATTTCCAGACATATCGCAGCCAAGAACCACAGCTCATCTCGACTCCAGGGACATACAATCCGCCTATCTCTTCGTCTACAACCCCTCTTGAAGCTCAGTGTACGCTGGCTCAGGCGGGCCAACTGCCGGCTGCCGCGCACCCGCAAGACCCATCCGTACGGGCTGCTCTAGCGATAGTTTCTCCAAACGCAACTCGAGTGGACCGTGATAAGAAGGAGGGGCAGCCGTTGCTTGCTGGGTCGAAGCGCAAACAGCTTGAGGGTAGCGAATTTGCTGATGAGCACCTATCTAAAAAATGACGCCGGCAACCGATTCCGTATATTTCCTGTGGAGTTGCGTGGCTGCTGAGCTGAATTTTATTATTCGAAATTGGGTATCTAGCATTACCTCAGGTAGGTACCTAAGGTACCTACTTAGCAAAGAGGCTTGCATAGCGGGCTGTTATCTCTTGTTACATGGTTGCTGGCTGCCGTTGCCCATAGCATTAAGGAGACGCCCCCCACTTTAAGCACGGTTTGTGTTAAACATCACAAAGTCGCGTCTTAACGTTTGCAGAATTAAAAATATCAACGCGACTACCTAAGATGACTCAATCTTGAGATTTTGTGTATCAACATCTTGTATCGCGCAAAACCTCTTATTGGCACTAGATCTCGGGTTATTTTCTCTTCCTCTGGCACTCCTAATCCTTGGTTTTCTTTTTGCGCTCGACACTCAGTTTGCACAATATGGCGTCGGATAGTGAAGACCTTGACAGCCTTTCGGATGAATCCTTTGAGTTCTCGGACTTGGAAAAAGCTCTTATATTGATTAGTGACAAAGGTGGTTTCGCAGCCTTTTCCCCCACCAAGCGTGTCGACCCGGAGATCTTCGTGCAGGATGTCGGCAAGATCGCCGTTCCTCTGTCAGAGACTCAGGCGAAGCAACTTGCTGCCAAATCTCACCGAGCCTCGTACAAAGAGGACAATAAAACTATCGTTAATACGTCGGTTCGGAACGCTTGGGAACTGAATCCGGACCAATTCAAGATAAGAGCGCCGGGATGGCAGGCCTATTTGAATAAGTCCCTATCTTTCCTCGCTTCTAGGCTGAACATCACTTCCCCTATTTCTGCGAAGCTGCACAAAATGCTTCTATACGAGGAGGGTGCTATGTTCAAGGCTCATACAGGGTAAGCTCTGATTTTTAGAAACATCATTCCACAAAAGCTCACCAGTATATAGTGCCGAGAGAATTCCTGGAATGTTTGGGACGCTCGCTATCAGTCTCCCTTCACCTCACCAAGGTGGAGACGTGGTTGTGAAATACCGCAACACTTCAATGAAGTTCCGGACCTCGAAGCATAACATGACTTGTGCCGTTTGGTATGTTCCGTGCTACCCTGCTATTGAAGCGTATAGTCCTAACGTTCTTCCCACCTAGGTTCTCCGATGCCTCGCACGAGGTCTTGCCTGTTAAAAGCGGCTATCGCTGGGTTCTAACTTACAATCTTACGATAGAACCAACAGCAGTGGTCCCAACAGCAGCTGCTAGTCTAGAGAATGAGCCGCTTCGTACGGCACTTCAAGAATGGTCGGAAGAAATCAGTGACGGTGGGGATACATCACCGCTTTTTTACATACTTGATCATAAGTACACCAAAGGAAATTTCTCATTCCAAACACTCAAAGGCGCCGATCACAACCGGGCCTTGCACCTTCAAAATATGTGCGCTGAGTTAAATTTCGATCTGTTCTTAGCCACTCTAGAGAAGAAGGAGACGGGTCCTGCGATGGGGCTCGTCTACAATGCAGAATGGCTCCGTCGTTATAGTATTTATGATGACGAGTCAGAGGACGATGATGGGGAACCCAGAGATCTTGATAATCCCCTCTCACGCTATCATAGACTCGAGGAGGTTCAAGATAGGTCTTACCAAGCGAAACACGTATTCGATCTAAACGGAAAGCAACTAGCCTCGAATTTGCCAGTTGATGAAGACCTAATTCTAGAGGGGCCTTCCTTCAATGAGAAACCCGATATAGAACAGTGCCACCACGACAAGATAGATGATTGGGTACGTATACCAGACCTTGACGGTTTTGAGCGAAACTAATCAAGTGGACAGGGACCAGATGCAACACATTGGTTCAGAGCATCAGTAGGTTGACGTTATGTTAATGCAATGTGCCCCATATCAGTCACTAATTACATGTATAGACAGTGGTCATTATCCCATGTGCGGAAACAGCCTCATTTCTTACCTCGGTCCTTTTTAAGGGGGTCCCAAATATTAGCGCCTTGAATAAGCTATGCGATTACTTCATCAACCAATGCATAACGTCCCCCGAGAAGGCCCTAAGATTAAGCCAGCTGTATAAGTTCTTGACCATGATCTTCGAGTCACCGCACTATAAGAGCCCACTCACCGAATGTCAACTTCTTAAAGTTCTTCAACTATCGATTCACGGCACCAAACCTGACCTATTTGATTTGGTCAAAAAGAAAAACACCCTGCCTCTCCCGATCGAATTTTTCACTTGGATTAGGGGAGCATATGATAAATCGGTTATCTCTGTTGACAATTTTGAGAAACTGTGAGTGAGAACGCAATAGGGTTTTCCAAGTTCAATGCTGATTAATTATAGATTTCTATACGCCCTCGGCCTTCAACCTGCGATACAGGGACAATGGTTAGCTTTACAGAAAGTCAATGAAGATTTAGAAGAGCATGACGAAAGGCTGCAAGGAATCATGTCCCGAGCTGTTGATGAGTGCTTGGAGGCTTGTCGACACAAAGGGCTCCAAGAAGAAGATGGTAAGGCCCTTTTCTCCATCTCCTATTATCAAAGAGGGGTCAAATACCTAAAGACAACGTGAGTACTATTGATAATGCCTTGCTCGGAATCGATGCTTACCTACCTATCCAATTAGGGTTGTGCCAGTAGTAGAAGACCTTGGTCACTCGACAGCTTTCGTCCTTGGGTTTCTTCACTCGTTCCACTTGCAAACCTCCAAGGACGGCACGCAAGTTGTATATAAACGTGTGGCATTTGCCGCATTAAAGAAACTTGAGTTGGCCTTGCTCGCCGCTCGAGAAATGCCCCAAGATGAAAAGAAAGTAAACAATACGGATTCCGAGAATACCCAAGACTTCGAATATGTGACCTACGAGGTACTACTGGGGTTTGTTTCTACCCTCATCAAACTCAAGCTTCAGAATCATCTAGACATACTTGCACAAAAGGTAATCGCCCAGGCGAATAATATCAAGGCACAAAAGTTTGATACACTCTGGATCCCACTCCTTAATGGCCTATTCGAGGTCTTTGAGGAAAATAGAGTTCATCTTTCGGCCCCCTGTTGGACACAAATTTACCAAAGTCTCTTCAAAGCATACCTGTTAAATCACGTTCAGGAACGGCCGAAGGAGTCTACTCTTTCTCGCAAAGCCTTGAAACCCTGTTGTGAGGATTGCAGATTGGTCAGCAAGTTCCTTATTGACCCGAATATGCGTTCCAGCTCTATCACATTGGTTGAAAAGCGACAACAACACATCATTCGTCGACTCAAAAGGGGTGGCGCTCATATCAAATCGTTTGTACAATGCATATCTAAACAAGGTACCCTGGTTGTGACGAAGATACCGACGCGGGACGACGAGGCCATGAACCGCTGGCGGGCACGGCGACTCCATGCTGAATCATTGTTCAAGACCTTCAATCCGGATATGCTGCGGGCCGTACTGCAAGATCAGTACGACGATATCATAAACTTGAAGCTTATTGAGCGTCAATCTGTAACATCCAATACACACGCAGTCGCAACGGGCAGCCATGAGGATCAAACCGACCTGGCCAATACCGAGATCTCCCGGAAAAAAAACCCATCTTCAATCACGCCGAATCCGCGTACTGGGCCGAGGCCGCCAGCACCGTCGTCCACCGCCGTTTCCGCAGGGCCGGCCAGACCTACACCGCAGCCAACGCCGAAAGGATCTACGCTCGACGTCAACGAGAGTATTAGTGAACGCTTACGCAAGCGAAAAGCACA
Source organism: Daldinia sp. EC12 (assembly GCA_002120325.1). NCBI lineage: Eukaryota > Fungi > Ascomycota > Sordariomycetes > Xylariales > Hypoxylaceae > Daldinia > Daldinia sp. EC12. The sequence continues at coordinate 602,445 of KZ112943.1, forward strand.
AGATCCATTATCATCATTGGCGAAGCGCGGTCCTAGCGTCCCGAGTCCAGCGAGTGGCCGTGACGGTGGTAGTACACCGTCTAGACGTACACAGACGATTCCAAACCCCATTGCTGGAGCTAAACGCAAGTTTACCAAGGTCACCGACCCCACGGACGATGACTAACTGTACTATTGAGGAGGACATGAAAGTTGTACGATTAGGGGAATTTTAGTGTGTTTGATTAGAATTGTAACCTGGCTAGCAATAGTGTGTATAGTGGCAATTTTTGGCAAAAAGGAGACTCGAGAAGAGCTCCTTATGAATAATAATAAACTTCTATAGGATGTTTTGTTGATTTATTCAACGAACGTTCTAAAGATATCTCACTGTCTTGCTTGTCCAATGTCTCCAAAATGTGATGGATGGATGTATGTCTATTCATGGTCATGGGCTCGTTGTCAGTCTGTCTATCAAGCAAGTAGTCCCGCTACCATTCTTTCCCCAAGGTTTATAGGTATAGCAGCGCCATACTTACACACAAGATCTAAGTCGCTATGTAATAATCAATTTGGAGGCTTGGTGGCTAAGATTTTCTTGTTTACTTCGTCGGCTCTCTGGCAGCACTCCTCAATGACTTTCCAGAACAACGGGATGTCTAGACCCCGCGGTATCCGGACTCCCTCACTACCAGGGGGTAGCAAGGTGACCAGGGTGCGGCCGGTCTGGGTGCCACGTTCCCTGGCGTCTTCGAGCGTGCCCTCGGTCACCACCTCCACCGCAAATCGCTCCCGACGGTTCGGTCCCTCGGGACTCTTAGGGTCGTAGTCGTAGAACGGGATCTCGTGTTCGGTCCCTGTCAGTATGGCTGCCACGGCTAACGGGTCGTGTAATGGCGGGCCTTCTATGATGCCGAATACGTCGCTGAAGGTGAGAATACCAGTATTAGTCCATTTAACAAGAAAAGGGAGCCAGCCAAGGAGAGTAAGAAATGAAAAGAAGGCAAGGGAAAGGAGAAAAGGATAAAACCCACCGATAAGTCCCAGCGAAGAAATTCAACAACTCGACCAACATAACCCTCAAATCCGACTTCCCCCTCCCCTCCCTTACACCCCCTTCCCCATTTTCCCCCTCCTTCACCGGTCCATACAGCAGCATATCCTGCACTTCCTTCGTCGCGAGCACGAGGTGCGTGAGATCGAGCGGGACAAGCGTGATCTTCGTCTTCAAGACGGGGTCGTCGAATAGCATAGCCGCGGCCTCGGGATCGATAAGGACGTTGAACTCCGCCCACTGGGTGTAATTCCCCACGCGCGGGACGCCGTCTACGACGCCCATCACCGCGGGCGTGAACCCGCCTCCCACGCTGCCCCCCATGACGCTCACGCCCCTTACGCGGGCCCTGAGCTCCGGGTACTTGTCGAACAGGCGCGCTACGTTCGTCAGCGCGCCGGTCGCCGCGATCCACGCGGTCCCCGGCGCGGCGCTCTTTAAAGCGGAAGCCATGGCTTCGACGGCGGAGATCGCAGGTACCTTCTCCGCCTCCTCTTCTTCCTCCAAGACGGGGGGAGGCTGGGGTAAGAGGTCCGTGCCGTCGAGCCCGGACTCGCCGTGGATGGCGGTCGCGTGGATGGGCGGACGACGCAGGGCCTGGGCGGCGCCGGCGTAGACCGGGATCTCGGCGTGCTTGCCGATGGCGGCGAGCACGGAGCGCGCGTTGCGGGTTGTTTTGTCGAGGGGCGCGTTCCCGTGCACCGTGCTGATGCCGAGGAGCCGGATGCCTGGGTGGTAGGCTGCTAGGAGGATGGCGAAGACGTCCTACATCGTGTTAGGTTAAGCCATGCGGGTACTTGGAGGTACAAATATATATATATATATATATATGTGTGTGTGTGTGTGTGTGCATATTCTCATATTCATTGACTGCCTAACTGAAGGTATCTATGTTTTGTATAATAAAATACCAGCGTCCCCGTATCACCGGCGTTGGGCCGCAAAGGCCGACGCCCGCCCGACGAAGGACTGCTACTCCAATGCCGAACCGGTAGTAGCCAGGTGCAGCGGGGCGCCCGGGTCCGGGGAAATAGCAAGGCTCGCTTGAGATAGTCACGCGATTGATTGGTTGGATAAAAAGGGCGCAAAAAATAAACGGGATGGAATTGGTACTCACATCGTGGCCCGGATCGCAATCCAGCCAAAGTGGGACAGGCTCCGACATATTGAGAGATATCACCAAATAAACAAAAGGTTGGGTTCTAGATTAGACGGTACTGGTATCTTATATTTAGGTATGAATAGGCTAAGTCTTTAGGTGTTCTTGTCTCGGTTGGTGAGACCTGGCTTTATTGTTAGTGTGCGAGAATGAAAGTCGGTCACGGAAAAGTGGAAAAGGGAAATCAAAGTCAGACGGAAATACGCTTTTTTTTGAGCCTGAGCCTGTGGGACTTGAGTTGGAACAAGAAAAAAAAAAAGCCGTGGGAATTGTTGCTCGCACCATAACTACGACTCTTCCTCCACGCCCCCTTATTATTATTATATATAGAAGTATAAAAAATGGCCATGTCAAGTGTGTCATAAGAGTCTGAATGTTCAAGGTAATTGATAACTTTTAACACTGGTTAAATTAATTTATTATCCGTAGCTTTGGCGAGTCGAGTCTCAACTACTTCAGCACCGGCTTTTAGGTATTAATCATTCAGCTGCCCGACGTTTCTCAATGACTCGCAAGACATCCGCTGCATTATTAACATCCCCCTTCCTCTTCTTAGGCCCCCTCTTGCGTTTAGAACCGCCTCCTCCACCGTGACCACCATCGTCGCCCTCGCGTCCCCATTCTGAGAATTTGATCTTCTGCTCTTCAAAATCTTCTTCGTCCTCAAACCTACTCGTGCCAAAGCCAAGGTCCATATCTTCCGCGTCGCGATCATTATTCTGCAGCAACTTCTTTAGACGTTCCGCCTTAGCACGTGCTTCCTCGTCATCCTCTTCCGTAGGTCGAGAAATGGGGTTGAGAGTTGCCGCCTTCTTGAGAGCGGCTTGGATTGCGGGATCAGACATAGATGGCGCCTTAAGCGTCTCGGATGACACTAGCTTAGTCTTAGAATCCTTAAAGTAATTCCGTGGTTCCGTTGTAGTAGCTGGCCGTGGTGGAGGAGGAATAGCAGCCTTATCCTCCTTGGTAGTATCAGATGGTTGCGGTTTCTTTTCCGTTGACTCCTCGTCTTCGGAATCTTTCTCTTCTAGCCCAGCAAGGGGATCGTAGTCGTCACCAACGTCATCAAATATGTCAATGTCTTCGTCTTCCGGTTCTTCGGCCTGCTTCCTATATTGCTCTGGAACTTCCATACCAAGAGGTTTTGCGTTTTTGTCAGGCATCATCATACCTGTATCCTTCGATGATGTCTCCTCTGACCCAGCGGCTGGTTGAATCTTGCGAACTTTTCGCTTTTCATGGCCGTCTTCGTCCACCACTATTAATACTTCCCTGCCTTTACTATCTCGTTCTATTCTCGTTCCGGGGGTCTTCGCGCCAATCTTTTTGAATTTCGACCCCAAACCTGTGTCCTCTTTGGCCTTGGCCGCTTCTCTTGCTGCTTTCATTTCAGCTAGGATCTGGTCTCTCGTTCGTTTCTTCGATGGATTCAACGGTACTGTCGCTAGTTGCCCTTTCTTTGCTGCCTTTTCTCTTGCAACCGCAGCAACTTCCTTTTCTGCCAATTGGTCAAACTCCTCATCAACGTCGTCTTCCGACTCGGATGCCTCTTCTTTCGCGCCATCTTCGCCGAATACATTCTCGCCCTTTCGTACCCGTTCGAGGAGCTTGAAGTCTAGACCTTTTACTAAGTGTGTGCTGGATAAATCCCCTCCAGCAATTTCGCTCCTGAGTTTATCGAATGTTTCTTGGTCGATCTCTTCCTTCTTGAGGGACTCTTCTAGTGCTTTTATTCGCGCCGCTCGTTCGTCCTCCTCTTCAGATTTTCTATTCCGAGCGCGGTCCACATACCCCTCTGCTAATTTGCTGCCCTTGGGATCGTACGACTTAAATTTCTTTGCTTGTTTCTCGCCGCCGTGGTTGCGCTCTGCTAGCTGTCGCGCGAAGTCAGATTTATTATGAAGGCCAACTGAACGACTGGATTAGTTAATAACGTATGCAATTAAGGCGATGGGATAGTTGACTCACGGCGTCATAGGTATGCTTGACTTCTGTCTAGATCCAAGCGCTCCTCCCCGAGGAGTGGCTGCACCTGGTGATGCGCCATTGTTATCTGATGAAGGCTTCGGAGTATTGGCAGAAACGAGTCGACGGAATTGTTCGTTATTCATCGTCGCGGTTCTCCGACGATATTAATACTGAAGAAGATTTGCGGATGCGACATCAACTATGTGGTTTGTCTTTTTAAGTCTGCCTTCGAACTACGAGAATCGGGAAATGTAGACAAGGACCCGGTACGTAATAGAATCCTTGCATAAGCGATTTATGTAAGAAAGTCGAAGGTGTGAAATAATTGGGTACATGTGGCTGATGTACGGTATTCAAAAGCTTTGATAATAGCATGTTGCACCACAAGATGCATTTAACCACATAGTCTCAGAATGTATATTTCATTTCTACTATTTATATCCTTCTTATAGTTTCCTTCCCTTCTTTCAATCATTTCAAATACTCCACGTTATTTGTCATTCTAGTCCCATGTTTTATGAATAAGCTTACTTCATAATTAGGACTACTCCGCAACGACATCGTTCTCGGGATAGTATCGGTAAATACCCCAGTCGTACTTCTGTCTTCTGTCGCTGGCGAGGTACGCGGCTATGCCCGACTTTTAGGAGGGATGTTGTGTCAGGTTGAGAGGGTTAAAGATTTCCTGATTAGGTGAATATGTGACGTGGTCTGTGCTTTGAGCTAGTAGTAATTCAGCCAATAAAAAGCTAGGCTAAGAACTTAGGCCGTCCAAATTAGGAAAGGCTTCGGAACTAACAAAGCTTATATAATCATGGAATTACATAGGTAAGTATGGTTCTACTATATAGCCCGTAATTTGGGTAGCCTTTTATACGAGTATTGAACTTTCGAGATTTGTTTTTTTTTTTTTTTTTTTTTTTTTTTTTTTTTTTAAAGCGTTTCCGAAGGGGTTTTCGCTTAAAGGTAAGCAAACGCAGCGCGCGAAGCGCGCTGCGTTTGACAATATAAGGTAAAATATAACAGGATTAAAATTTGGATGACATAAGCATTTCCTAAAAGTCGGGCTCTTGTGGTCTCCCTCACAGGGGGGCCCTCGGTTTGTTCGGCCGGGCTTTGACGTTCTCCCATAGCTCGAAAACCTTGTTGTACTTGCCAGATTCTTTCGCCTGGTTCATTGCTTTTGGAAAAGCGAACTGGACACCGTCGAGGCACTGTTTCATGCTTTCAGTTAGTCGGTGGTCTAGGATTTGGCGATGAAGATGCCACATGAAGCTATCGTGTCGAAACCTTGGGTACGGGGTTGGCATAAGAAGAAGGGGAAACTTGCCTGGAACAATACCAGATCAGCATAGGTAAACGTGTTTCCCAACAGCCACGGGCCTTGACCACATTCTTCGCTCTCTAGCACCTTCTGCCAGTATCCAAGATGCTTAGGTAGTCGGCCCTCGATCCATTCCTTACTGCTTCGCCGACTCTCTTCCTTCTGGTCTTCGTAATACAGCTCAATAGCAATAGGGTGGTGCGTATCATGGACTTCGTTACTCAACCCGTCAAGTGCGGTAAGAGCAAGAGCGTTCACTCGATAGATATCATTCTCTCGGGACCCCGAAAGTCCTAGCTTGGGGCCAAGATACATAAGGATATTGCTTGTTTGAGAGATAATAAGATCGCCATGCTTGAAAAGAGGAGGAGCGTAGTAAGGCGGGTTTCCTCGTTCGCCTTTATATTCGGGAGCAAGGTAGGCTGAGACAGCCTCGCGGCGTTTGTCAATCGGGTAAGATGAGTTATCTTTATACGAGGCACCAGCTTCCTCAAGGATCAATCGAATATGTTCACCACGGCCAGGAACACCTGTGTAGTATATGAGCTCGTAAGGGGCATCCATTGTCAGGTTTAATAAGTATAATATATATCTACAAAATATTGATGATATTTACTCCTCAGATGGAGAGGGGAACATTATATATACCTACGGTTGGTATGCATGAATACCTGGCCTCTATTTGGAATAACGAACCAACTTACATGGAGAGTAGGTACCTTGTGCTTTAATAACTGCATATACTTACTTACTACATACATATGCATATACAGTACCAATTATGGAAGGTAAGGTAATATCATCATCCTGCATCAAGTCACGGGACAACGTGACGTTACCCGCGTCTCATTAATCAGCATCATTCTGGCCACGCGTTTATCAATTAAACATTTATCGGTGAAGAATGACATCTCAAACAAGTTAATATTCGTAAACTTTTTATTTTCCCTTAATAGCCTTCGAGGTCATCAGAAGTCCGAATTAAGTCGGCTCATCTTGTTTGATGCCAAGATGACATCCCATCGAAAGATCGCCACCGGCCATCGAGTAGATTATTTTATGAGAACCTGGCATTTCATTATTTGAGAGCCGTTTCAGAATCCCGTCAACATGGGGAGTCGTTTAGATGCCAACTCGAATGCTGTGCGAAAGCGCATAGAAAGTCATACATTTTCGGATGAAGCGGGGGAGGAATATGAACCTAGCGCCTTTGGCGGTTTTGGAGACTACTTTCGTCGCAAGAAAATCAAGCTACAAAATCTGGATTCCGAATTGAGAGCTTCATCGGCAGACAAGCCTCAAATCTTCAAAGGAGTTGTCGCGCACGTTATAGGCTACACTCAACCGCCACTCCAAGTTCTCCACCACGATCTGGTCCAACATGGCGCAGGCTTTCTACAGTACTTGGATTCCAAGACTATGGCAACTCACATTATCGCATCCAGCTTGCCGCCGAAAAAGATGGTTGACTTTAGCAAATACAGGATGGTAAAGCCTGCCTGGGTTACGGATTCTATCAAAGCTGGAAAGCTTCTCCCTTGGTCAGATTATCGAGTGATAGATGAGAGCCCCAGGCAGAAGACATTGAAACTAAGTGGGACCGGGATGTCTACACAGTCTACTCCGCAGTCACCACTGGCGCGATATCGAGAGCAAACCGAGAGTAGTTTCTACAATAGCCAGCTAAAAGGGATTGCGCAGTCTATTGACGGAAAGCCCCCCGGAGGCATCTCACCTAGCCGACCAGGTTCGGCTCTTAGATATGCTCATAAGAATGAATCTGTGGAACCCATGACGCCTCCGAGAGTATTGCAAGGGGCGCAGTACTCACCAGATATTTCCGATGAAGACTCGGTGATGTTAGTCCACTACCCAGAGTCTACCGCTCCGCAAGCAACCAACGAGCCTGATAAGCAAGCCAAAGATGGCGTCGAAGACGATATTCAACCAGGACCATTAGTTGAACGGCAGAAAGAAATGACTTCCGAGGAACACAACGCGTTACTTCTCCAAGATCCTCGGATGAGGAAATCTTCCACTGCGAATCCGGATTTCATTAAACAGTATTATTCTGAAAGTAGGTTGCATCATCTATCGACCTGGAAAGCCGAGTTGAAGTCTAGGATGCAGAGGCTCGCCGCCGAGAAAGGTCCCCAAAAGAAGCCAACGAAAAGAAAGGCTGGTTCGAGGCGCTATATAATGCACGTCGATTTTGACAGCTTTTTCTGCGCAGTATCACTTAAAAAGGCACCAGAATTCATCGATAATCCCGCTGTCGTTGCACACGGAACAGGATCTGGCTCAGAAATCGCCAGCTGTAACTATCCAGCAAGGAAATACGGCGTGAAAAATGGAATGTGGATGAAGCGCGCTAAAGAATTATGTCCCGAGCTCAAGGTACTACCGTACGATTTTCCAGCGTACGAAGAAGCTAGCAAATCGTTCTATGAATGTATTCTGGAAGTCGGCGGCGTCGTACAGAGTGTCAGTATCGACGAAGCTCTTGTAGATATCACCTCAGTTCTTTTATCTGCAGTTGGTTCAGATGGTTCCGGAGTCGACGAGGGCAGTGTATGGAGAGAACAAGAAAAAGCAGACCGGATAGCTTCGGCGTTGCGGGAACAAGTCAAAGCAAAAACAGGATGTGCTGTCTCGGTCGGGATCGGTGGAAATATTCTGTTAGCAAAAGTTGCCCTTCGGAAAGCCAAACCCGCAGGCCAATACCAGATCAAGCCAGAAGAGGTATTAGACTTCCTTGGTGGCTTAAAGGTCGATGACCTACCTGGAGTCGCGTATAGTATCGCCGGAAAACTGGAAGAGATCGGTGTGAAATTCGTGACCGACGTACGGCAAACCTCCAAGGAACGACTAATCAATACCCTTGGACCGAAGACGGGCGAAAAGCTATGGGAATATGCTCGGGGCATCGATCGAACGGAGGTTGGCGAACAACCAATTCGAAAATCAGTCTCAGCTGAGGTTAACTGGGGAATTCGGTTCATCAGCCAAGAAGAGGCTGAGGAATTTGTCTTCAACTTGTGTAAAGAATTAGAGAAACGTCTCCTTAACGAGCAAGTCAAGGGCAAACAACTTACGATGAAGATCATGCGACGTTCGCTCGACGCGCCTCTCGATCCACCGAAACACTTAGGACATGGCAAATGCGATACGTTCAATAAGAGCGTTGTGTTCGGTGTCGCCACGCACGACTATCAGGTGTTAGGAAAGGAAGCGATTTCGATCCTTCGCTCCTATAAATTTAGTCCAGGCGACCTTCGAGGCTTGGGCGTACAGTTAACCAAACTCGAGCCCATTAAGGCCTCGGTATCAGGACCTGACGGGAGCCAGAAGAAGCTGACGTTCGGTGCCTTTCGTACTCCTAGCTTAGGCAGAAAGCCAGCTCTAGAGCCAATCCAAGATGGTAGTGGTGCAGAAGAAGGTTCAAAGCATGGCCGCGCCGAGTCCCAAGACCCGATCATGGAGAGCCCCCTGACTCCGCGAAAGCCGAAGCCAGAGCGCCATCCAGCGTTCGCCCTGTCTCAGGCGAGACAGGCGGATGCTAAAGCAAATACCCCCTTAAACATCAGTGGAACCCAGTTTATCCTGCCGTCCAACCCAGATCCCGCAGTAATCGCCGAGCTGCCCCCGGATATTCGGAGCCGGCTTATGGAGCAAGGCAAGCGAACTATCTCGGAAACTCGCGAGGAGACACCAACCGCAGCAAGCAAATCAAGGACTCAAAGCCCAGCGCTCTCAGATGATATCCCACCCGAGATCGATCCAGAGGTATTCAACGCCCTGCCAGACGATATGAAAGCCGAAGTCCTAGAACAATACCGACCACGAAGCAGACGGCAAACTCCTCTGCCGCAATCACCCCGTCGAGACCGGGCCATTCCACAACCCGCTAAACAGAAAACTCCGACAAAACGTCGCGTAACCAATTTATTTGCCCGCGCCCGCGAGCGACAAGCCGACGCCAACGCTAGGATCGTCCAAACCACCATCGCCAAACAACCGCCCCCCGACCCCAACTACGACGTCGGCGTCGTCGAAGACTTGGACCCGGGGTTTCTCGCCGAGCTACCCGAGGAAGTACGTCGCGAAGTCATCGCGGATCACCAGCGTCGTCGGCGAGCGCAGCGTACCGGCTTGGATTTGTCTAAGCTCAACAACCATAATAAAAAAGCCGGGGATGGGGACGGCGGAGGGGATGATTCCGCAGCATTGCCAAACGGCCAGACGCGCTTACGCTTCGCCCCTCGCCCGCCCAAAATCGGGTTCACATCCAACGGCCTAACAACTCTCCCCGAGATCCGCGACATGCTCAACGTTTGGCACCGGGAGACGAGGGACGAGGGGCCACATAAGCGAGACGTGGAGATGCTCGAGAAGTACCTGGTACGCGTCGTACTGGAGGAAAAAGATATGGATAAAGCGGCGAAGCTTGTCCGGTGGTTGGATTACTTGGTGGAGGATAGCGGTGGAGAGGGAGGAGGGGAGATGGAGTATCGCGGAAAAGAAGCGTGGCGCGAGGTCGTAGGACAGGTAAAAAGAGAAGTACAAAATGCGGTGCGGGAGAGAGGTTTAGGGCCGTTGGATATATAATCTAAGTTAATTTCCGATATCTATGACACTATGTGATGTTAGAAACCTACCCACGACTACGAGCAATACGATAGAAGACCTAGAACTCATAGTAACATAGTAACTACTGTGAAAGGAACGAGTGCTTATATTATCGAAGCGGTGTATTTAGACTTTATAACGCTTTTTCAAACAACGAATGCCACCTATCTACTATTTCGGGTTTTTTTTTTTCTTCATCTCCGATCTGTTTTCTCACGTAAACTTTAGCTGATCAAAGCAGCTCTCTTCCGTCCAACTATACCTATATCAAAAGGTAATGAGCTTGCGAACTTCCCCTCGACAACAATAACAACCCAGCAGACAACAATTGCGTAACGCCTCCTTGCGAGATGACGCTAATACAGACGCTGACTCTGAATCTAAAAAGAGCGTGAAAGAAGAACAAAAAGGAAACAAATACTACCACCCTGATGATCTCCGACTTATCAGGCTTTCATCTATATATGTATATCCACCCTGTTCGACAATTTGGAATTTTTATTTCGATGCTTCTCTTTACAGGCAACCCCAGCCCAAGGCAAAGGTCACAGCCAGCACGAGGATACCGACTCCCACGGCTTGGAGCGCCGCTTGACCGTCGGGTCCTTTTGGCTGGTTGCCTCCGACTCCGGTTCCGTTTCCACCGAACCCGTTGTTGTCTCCTGGGGACTTCTTTTCGGTGATGTTGTAAAGTGTCATGGCGAGGTGGCCGCCGCACGCAGTTGTATTGGCACCGTCACACTAACAACGGTTAAATATATCAGCAAGTATTTCCCCACGAAGGAAGTCGACAGCCCCGTTACGTATCGGTTCAAGAAAAAAAAAAAACATTCCCGCAAGAAAGGGGAGGGGTACACATTAGCTCGTATCTTACAGAGAGAATACCGGCTCCAACACTATCAGGGAAAGAAGGGGAAAAAAAAAAGGGAGAAAGGGGAACGAGGGGGGAAGAGAAAATTTAAAAAAAGATAGGTACGTACGGGAAGATCACAGACAGCGTCGATCAAGTGGTAGCTGTGCTTCGAAAGGTGATCGCCGCACCAGCACTGAAAAGCGTACTCGAGCCCCGCGTAGCGGTACCCCGTCATGTTCTTCTGGTACCTGTTCGACGCGTGGCGGCAAAAGTCGACGCACACGTGCACGTTCATGAGCCCGGGAGCCGTGAGGAACGGTCCGTCGAGAGCGTGCACCTCGGGGTCCAGGAGGGTAACTTCGGACCAGCAGCCCACGTACCTGTACGTGGGGTCCTCGTCGACGATCCGCAGCTCCTTGCTTGGAGGGGCGCTGGAGCCGGGGTTGGGAGGCGTGTCGGCCTCGACGATCAGAGTGCTGTGGTTGGAGGTCTGCGTGGGCGTGGTGTTGGTGATGTTTCCTAGAGTGACGGGCACGGGGAAACATGAGGGTTGGGGTTGCTGTGCAATTGTAAGGGGAGCTAAAGCAAACAGCACGGCGAGGCCGAGAATGCTTGAAAATGCGCGAGGTGCCATTGTTCTTATTTCTTCTACTGCAGTGTATAGTGTAGTGTAGTATTCGTATCTGCAAGGCATAAGTTTCTAAGAAAGCATGTCCGTACACCAATTTACTCACGTAGAGACAAGAAGGACTCTAGAATAATAACAGAGGACTAGGGCTTGACGATCTATCTCCGTAGGTTAGCTCAGTGTAGACTGACCCGGGGTCTTCCGTAGATAATACAACCTCTGCAGAAATAGATATGGAATCCTTGTATGAATGTTCGTAGTAAAATGGAGCGTTTAAGCAAAAAATAGCAGCGATGATGATAGAAACTCGATAGTCTTTTGCAACAGTTATGCTTATTGTTGATGTGAAGATGTAAATGATCTCTACCTCTAGGAAATAGGACGAGAGATTCATTAGCTTCACATGCCTGCTCATTGAACCTAAGAGTAAGAGCAATCAGTATAGGTAGCAAGAGGTCTCTAGAAACTGTAAATATGAGGCAATGAAGACCAACCCCTTGTAGCCATTGTCCCTGTCCTAGGAGAAGCGACGAGGTGTGTTGAGTATGCGGGCTAGTGTAAATCCAAGACATCACTTCCCTATTAAGACTACTATAGCTCTGTACTATCCATAGTTCGGGATATATCTTTCCTTATTTCCTCTTGTTCTTTCCCATATCCCCGAAAAGACCACCTGTTGGAACTAGTCCCTCCTCGGCCGCTTCTCGTGCAACGGATAATACCAGGTACTTAGTAAAAAGGATAAAGCTACCTAGAAAAACACAATAAGTACTACCCAAGGTTAACAAGCTCAAAGACAATCCGACCTTATATGAAGAGGAGCCTGTAAAGACCAGTAGTCTATGACTGGTCCCTCTAACTCCCCGAATAGCCCCTAGCAGCAACACCTAGGACTGATATCATATGTGTGGTTAATCGTTTTACTATTTTCATTTGATTCTCTATAATCTGGGTCTTCGCGGCAATTCCATATAGTCTATAGCTCTGAGATCCATCACGGACCTAACTATAAAGACCTTTTTCTCGGAGCCTTGGTGTTAAATAGTGGCTGGAGAGGGGTATCGGCATAATGTACACGCGTTAGTAGCCATGGCAAGCTTCTATACAGTATATACTTCCATGCTAAGTCTGGATATCGTCCTTGCCAACCCATGTTCCTACTAGCCTCATAGCCTTCTCATCTCCATCTACTAGACGCTCATCTTGCAGAGCATCTGAAAGACATCGCCAAGGATCCCGGCTCCCTCCCCACTTGAGTAAATTCTCTTTTAGCCTCTCGCCGTTCGCTCGATCGAGTGCGGCTCCGTTACGGCCGGCCGAGAAGACGACCTGCCATACGCGCTTAGCGAGGACTTGGTCGAAGAGATAGCTATAATAAGTGCTTCCGTATCCAAATAGGTGGCCAAAAAAGCCTTGCCACCTAGTTCCTGGTGGATCTGGTGGGAGTTTCCCAAATTTACGCTGGAGGTCTAAGAAGGTCTTCGTAGAGTCGAAATCACTACTATTCGGTAGGGACGAATGGTATTCCTGGTCCAACATGGCCAGTATGATCTGGTTCTCTCTGTCTGACGCCTCAAATCTCCTGGAGACGTTTAATTTATCCACCACCATTTCGAAGGGTAATGGCTGGTCTGTTTCGTGATGTCGAGCGAAGAGCCCAAGAACAGAAGGATCTGCACAGAAATGCTCCATCAGAGTAGACGGAAGTTCTGCCAGGTCAGTCGCACATCGAGTCCCGGCTACATTTTGTAAAGAAGTCCGGGCCAATACCGAGTGTATCGCATGTCCCATCTCGTGGAAGAGTGTTTCCATCTGGTGGTAATCTAAGAGAGCCGGTCCGTGCCCCCTATTCTCTTCGAAGTCGCAAACTAACGCAATTGTTGGCAGTTGCTTCACGGTACCGGACTGTCGAGATACATGCATCCCATCATTTGCGGCGTCGATGGGAGAGTCGAATTTAGGAACCCCGTTGACATCAGTTGCGCCTCCTTCTGCCATTTCTTGTATTTCGGCTTCCGAAATCTCCCTAGAGCAGCGTACAGTAAAATGTGCCGGGTTGGGAGACTTGTCATCCCGGAAGAAAAGATCGCAATATAGAACTGCGACATGTCCATCGGTGTCGGATACAACATCTAACCGCCTCACGTCCGGATGCCAAGTCTCTCCTGGGAGGGTGTCTTGGGGAACGAGCCTGATTCCGTATAAACGGGTGAATAGCCTCGATAATCCTTGCATAACAGTTCCGAGTGAGAAATAAGATGGTAGAAAATCATCGTTGCGTCGTCGAGATCTCATAGATGAGCGTATTTTTTCCATATAATAGTCTTTATCCCATGGTTTGAGATCAATTGGCGTGGCGGTCTGCGTGGTGTCCTGCGTTTTGCTCTTCTCCTGAATGAGATCTATGATCTCTTTGTCGACAAGCGGCGCGTTCTGATTAGATAGAGCTAGAAGGAACTGATGGACCGACTCGGGTGTCTTAGCCATCATCTTATCGTGTAGAGCCATCTGGCTATAGCTTTCGAACCCTGATAGCTTTGCGAGTTCGGCTCTTGATCGCAACAAAGCCTCAAGGATTTCGATAGACTTTCTAGAGGCCGTTCGAGTTGCATAATAGATTGTTCTCCTTGTACCTTCGTCATGTACACTTCTCAGTGCTACTGTCGCCTCGGGGGACAATGTCGGTAAACGGATAACACCTCCACGGGTATACTTCAGAGCCAACTGAGGGTTCAATCCATACATTGAGCTACTGGGTAACTGGAGGAATTGCTGTGCAGGCTGCATCGTTTGGACGAAATCAGACCCCAATTCACTAATCTGTTGCGAGATGTCTACAAACCGATCCCGCGACCCTTGTGGAAGATGTATTGCCGATTTCATAAAATCCTGTTGCAGGAGTTTCGCAACCGTCTGTTCTTCCTCGTTCCAGCTCGCCATAACCTCCGGGTTAGCGAGAGCTTTCCCTAATTGGTCACTTAGACCTGTCGCGGTATTTAGTTGGTTCATATACTGGTAGACCAGCGACCACGCTTCCGACGCAGCTTCTTGAACCTTCTCGTCAGGGTGAGTTACCCGTACGAAGTCTGAGACATCCAGAACTCGACATAGCAAATCGCTTAATCTATCCAAGTCTCGCACGATCGCCTTATATTCCTCCAACGTCGACGTACTGAGAATCTTTTGAACAAGCTTCTGAGCCCTCTTAATCGTGACATCTGCAAATGTAAGGAAGCCTTGCGGCGATGTCAGGTATTTATTTCTAAATAGACCGACGTTCGCACGACTTTTAATCTTAAAAAAGGGTCTAGCGAAGTCTTTGAAAGTCGGTGGTGAGTCGAAGATCTGGCGTAATAATGCGTCGTCATGTTTTAAGTCGGTAGGGGAGTGGTCGACTGGTATATGCGAGGTATCGACTTGAGCGGCGCCGGGGGCGGAAGAAAGCCAGCACCTTTGATCTCGAACTCGAGAAACTCGAGAAGTCTGTCGGAGACATCTTGAGCAGGTCCATAGACCTGAACGGATAGTTTTTATCATGACGCATAAAACATTATTAGAAAACTTCTAGCCCCCAAGCGAAGCCCCAAGTAAATAAATTATTTACAAGAAAGTGTAAAAGAGTGTATGTGCGTATGAAATTTACAAGATTAACCTGGTAGGTACATGTAATATTTTATTTTTTGGGTGCGATTGCTTTCACTTGTACTCTCCCCGTTCAGTGCAAAGGTGAAAGCTGCTACCGTACGGAAAATGACGGTTCGCAATTACGTACCCGCGTACCGTCTTTAAGTAACAAACCAAAAATTTCGCCGAGAGGCCGACCCGGAACCCGCCGCATAGAAAAAAAAAGGTACATACCGATTTTATGATTTGTACGTACATCATCGTTGCAGTCCAATATTCTTCCAAAAAAAAAGCTTCCAAGTTTTGTCTTATAATAACTCGAAGCACCGCCAACCCCAATTGAGCGCAACATGGCTGCGAGAGTGCTGCTGCGACGGGTAAGTTTACCTTTAAAATACTCAATTAAGCTATGGAAATATTAACGAGTACAAAATTATAGCGTGTCGCTGCGCCTTTCATGGCTGCGACTCTCGCCGGAGGAGCTTTATTTCCCTCGGTTGCGCTGGCCGAAGCGCCCTCACACGACCACGTACGGCAAACTCTCCCTCCAAGCATTACTATAAGTAGACTGCTTCATTAACTCATACCTCGACAGCCTTCTAAGAAACCTATCTACGACGATTACGAACCTTTCCTTTCCTCGAAAAACATTAATACGCCGGTTCCTTCGCCAGCTTCGGATACTATATCAGAAGCCTCCTTTTCGTCGTCTACGACCTTAGTTGAACAGCCAGAGCAAAAACACCATCATAGCCCGACGCCAACCGACAGATTAGCTGCGGAAATCGGAAAGGCCCGTCTATTCCTATACCGATATGCCGTAGCTACAGAGGACGCCGTGAACGGCGCTATCGACTCGGCGTTCCACTTAGAACAGTCCTTCACCGAGACCATTGCGTCGTTGGCGCCGCCGCGGGAGAGCGGAGAGAAATTGATGCCGGGGCTAGTATACGTGCTCGTAGCGTCCATGGCCGGCAGCATCATCACAAGGAACCGCAACATCGTCCTACGGGCCTCGCTCCCCTTAGCTTTCGGTGTCGGCGCCGGCTGGCTGCTCCTCCCCGTAACCATGACCAACGTGTCGGACCTGCTATGGCGCTACGAGCGGCGCTTCCCCGCCGTAGCCGACGCCCACCTCAAGACGAGGCAGAGCATCCAGGACGCCTGGCGCTTCGCTAGGGTCCACGTCGACGTCGGGAAGAACTACGTCGACCAGAAGGTTAGCAACACCCGGGATATCGTCGAGAGCTGGGTGAAGAAGGGTAAATAAATAAATAGAAGCGAAAGTCCTTTTTTTTTTTCCCGAAGAGAAAACACACAACTACTACTGCCTTGTAACTTTAGACGAATAGACAACCAAAAATTTGCTTTGTTCGAAGCTAGGAAGGATACCAACCGCTATCGGAATGTGTAATTGAAAGTACATAGGTTGTTGTATCATACAATGTCTATTGTTCTATCTACCTAAAGCTCAACTATAGCTCACCACTCCAGAGGGTCTAAACTCGAGCATGAATTCTGATGATAAACTAGAGCAATATAAGGACTAGTTATGTATGTAAAAATAATTTTAGTAAATCAACGTGTAGCTAGTATATTCTGTGTTGCCTTTCGCAGCATCTATCCTGATTTTATACAACGCCGCCATAAGGTCCGCTAAATATATATGCCACCCGCGGACGCCCGTTTTCATCCATACTATCCTTACACCTCATTATTATGTACTACCGTTCCGCCTTGCTAACCAGGAAATTCAAAGTCCGCTCGTACGTCCACATAGTAACAGCACTTGCGGGAGCCGCCTTGAGCAGACTGACCGTTAACCCTCTATACAAGCCCCTAACCCCTTCTTGTTTGAGGATCCGGCGAATGGTACTCACGGTGCCGGCGTACTCGGGGATATTCTTGTGGACGTAGCGGTTCCGCGTGGGGCCCTGGACCTGGATACGCTTGCGAACGAGATCGAGCGGGAACACGCCCGTCTTTGCGACGACGCTAGCGATAACGCCTGCCGTAGCGTCTCCCGTGCCCCAGGGCAATGCCTCGACCCGCCCGAGGGGTAGTCGCGCGCCCTCGTATACGGCGAAGAACAAGCCCATGAAGGGCACGATCTGCGCCAGCGCGGGCGTTAGGCCCCGGAAGAATCCCGGAACGCCCTCGTCCCGCGCGATGTCGGATACCGCGCGCCGCAGCGACGCGTACACGCGGTCGTTGCCCTGGGCCGCGAACCGCGTGCGCAGCAGGTCCAGCGGGTACGTAGCGGCGGTAGCTGCAGCGCCGGCCGCGGCACCGGCAACGAACGACTCGACGGACTGGGGGAGACGACGGGAGTGGTCTCCACTAAGGGCGCGGAGGAGTTGTGTCGTCGAGCGGTAGGTAGTGAATTGAACAGAGGCGTACGCGACGTACATCAGCTCGGCGGGAACATTGCCCTTCCACAGCGCGGTGACACCCTCATTAGCAACGATGTGGCGGAACGTGCCGATGGTGCCCTTGTAGATGGGAGAGCCGCGGAGGTCGAGGTGGGTACGAGGGTCGGAGAGGGAATGCGATTGTAGTTGCAGGCGGATCTTGACGACATCGAGAGGAGCTACAACGAACCGGGATATCAGACCGGCTGTACCCCCAGCTATGACGACTTGAAGTCGGGAGCCCTGTTAGTAATGACGAAGGTAATGTTAGTTTTTTTTGTTTTTTCTTTTTCTTTTCTTACACTTCCCTCGTTTCAATAGTATTGCGCAATGACCGAAAAGTTACGTACCTCATCCTTGAGGCGTTGGTCAGATTTCGACATACATCCGCAACGGCCCTACCCGGGACTAGGGTGTAAACTCGGGGAAATACGATGCTAGGATGTTTCTTATTTTTCAGTTCCGCGAGATCAAAACTTTCGTGGAATAAAATTCCCGAGTGCGGCTTAGGAAAGAACCCCCCAGCGCAGGGCTTATGGTATGGATCTAGATATCGGTACTATTGAATGTATGAAATTTGTTATATGTACTGTGCGATGATGTAGCACTTGAATTTAGTTCCAGTGAAAAAGTTGCTGCACGTGCGCGTTGCCACTTGCGGTTTAATGAGCAGGGTTTATTTGAGACGCGTGACGATGTTGATAGAAGCTAATAAGATTTTAACTATCTCGGCCGATTAATTACGGGCGATCTTGAGAAATATTACTTTGTACGGACGCATAAACCGACATAAGACCGTTAGCAGATTGGAGATAGAAACATTAGGTAGGTACATATGTAATGCCCGGGTATCCCGTCGACCAAGGTATTCACGGGTTTAATGAAAAAAGAGGAAAAAAAAAAAAAAACTTAGGTTACACTTATCTCAGTGAACTCAAACCTCATCAGCCACTTGCGGTAGTTGCGCCACCGGACCGTTGGTCCGTGTGTTTGTACTTGTGGGACATAAAATACGTAATTAATTAAATAAAATTTAAAAATTTTGTATAAAAAAAAAGATTTCGCATATATATTTTTATATAAAATTTAAAGTTATAATAATAATAATTTATTATTTATAATATAATAAAATTAAATAATAATAAATTTAATTTTTTTTATTTATTTATTTCGAATTTAAATTATTATTTTTATAAATTTTTTAATTATTTTATATTTTTAAAATATTAAATTTATATTTAAAATATATTATTATAATAATAATAAATTATTATTTAATTAAAATTAATTTTTATTTTTTTATATAAAAAAAAAATATTATTTAATATTTTCATTAATATAAAATTTAAAAATTAATTAATATTTATTAATAATTATTATTAAAAATTTTTTAAAAATTATTATTATTATTTAAAAATTTAATAATTTAAATAATAATATATTAATTAATATTTTAATAATTAATTATATTTTA
>KZ112946.1:0-46073 GCA_002120325.1 Daldinia sp. EC12
TTTTTTATTAATTTTAATATTAATAATAATTTAATTTTAAATGGAATTGGATTTTATTATAAAATTATAATTTAAAATTAATTTTATATAAATTTAATTTTAATTTTATTTTATTTACACGTAATTATTATTTTAATAAATTTAAATATAATTATATTATTTTTATATTAAATATATTTTATTTTTATTATAATATATTTTATTTTAATATTTATTTTAATATTTTTAAATTATTACGTAAATTTTATTTCGATAAATCACGTAAATTTAATTAAAATACTCCCGTCCGCGCCAGCGCGGACGGGTAACGTAACTAGTTACATTAGTATGTTCAATACTTAAACTTATTATAAGCCACCACCAGTCTTCGGGTTATAATTTTACTCTCAATTTAAGTGAGAACTCGGAACGCTTAAATGGTGCTTATTTAAGATAACCCGCGAATGAATTTCAGAGTCAAGAGCACTGCATTCCGTTCAGTTCAGTAGCGCACATTTTAACTATAACTTTGTGATTTACTACAACTACCATTATCATATTGAGCTAGATAAAACATGTCCTATACTTTCCCGAGGTAATCCATAAACCCGTACCAAATTAAATCTTCCAATTTCCGCGTCATTCATTATTTCATAAATCCGGCCTTGCCATCACCGTTCGCATCTGTCATAGGGTTCAACTTGTTCAACAAGCTCGGGTGTTCCTTCCTCGTTCCAGAGGTTCCAGAGACATCAGAAGTACGCTCTGAGTGAAGATTGCCCGATGTGCCCGATGTTCCCCTTGCGGAGTCGCGATACTCTCTCTGAGCCGCGGATTGGCTGGACATGCCTTGGTTGGTACCGGGGCCGGAACCTACACCTGTACGTGTACCTGTGCCAACGCCAGTGCCGACACCTGCACCGGTGCCTGTGGTCGAAGAAGACACGCCACCGGTCTTCGATCCACCTGTGATGTGGTGGTCTCGGCCACCATCCAAGGGGTCAAAATCTCCGTGGAAAACGCCCTCAGGGGGGTGCTTGAGACCATGGCCTTTCTCGTGCATGGTCTCGATGGTTCCCCGAATGCTCCTAGGCTCGCCCTCGAACGCATCAAAGCGCTCCTTTTCTCCGCCTAGAGCACCTCCGCGCTGACGATATTCCTCTGCGCTGATTGGCGGCAAGGAGGTTGTAGAGTGGTGCTGAGCAGGGTTGTGGTGTGTCTCATGGATTGGCACCGTGGTGTGGACGACGCTAGGCTGAATAGTTTCCTTATGAAGCACGGGTTGGATTGTCTCGTGGACGTGGCTTTCCAAAGTGTTAGCTTTACATTACAATGTTTCTCATTGGTGGAAAGAAGAGACTCACTGATGGATATGCTCGCCCTGGACTGTGGGGGCATGTTCTTTGGTACGCGTGGTATCATGAACGACTTGTTCGTCTCTGAACTTCTCATTCTCGGCAGCTAATGCCTTCTTGGTGGTATCATGGTCCCTGTGGTCGTAGTCTCGATGTTGAACAGCCCCGACCTTGTGCTGATGTTGCTCAGGAAGAACCTCCTTGTCATGGACGGGCTGGACTGTGCGGTGGTAGTGATCTTGGTGGATCTCCTTGTTCACAGCGGTATTGATCTCTTCATGCTCCGTCGGCTTAATGACCTCCTTCTTGACAGCAGGCTCGACTGACTCGTGGACGGTGGTATCATGGTGGCCAGACTTGCCGATAAAGTCGCGGATAACCTCCTTAGTCTTGTTCATCTTGAATAATAGTTATAATAGTTGACAAATATAGTGTAAAAATAGAAAAAGCTAGGTAGAGAAAAGCTGAGTGGGAAATAGCTAGGTAGCAAATGGTATAGATAGTAAGACTATGTTTGATGGATGAAATGAAACGATGTAACATTACTGAATAGAAAGGGATATATATATTGAGATAAATGAAACGATCGACGTAATGGCTAACAAGCTAGACCCCAGAATCGCAGTCAACTTTCAACTTTTGCCCTTAGTTGGGAGTTACCGAATTAGGCCATTATCTGTTCAAGTGTCCAATCACGTCAATGCGGCTGAAGCGGACTGGGTTGAGTGGATTCCACGAAGTGGAGGAATGTACGTCAAAGATCCAGTATTAAACACAGCCTATGCCGCCATGTGAAGGAAACTAAAGGCAGTAGAGAATACGGTAGCTTAACCAGTTCCTAAGAAAGGTTGACGTCAATGACGTCTTGCATTCTGAACGTATCCGGATGCAGAGGCATCTTTTTCTTCAGCAAGAACCTGCTCTCACGATACGTTTAGCTAAGTCCACGGAGGGTTGAGACGGCAACGTTCTAGTGCTAAAGTGAAAGTTAAATTCCTTAGTTCTCGCGAATCAGGGCCGAGGAAATGCTTGGATTGACTCGGACATGTCGTAATTGATTTTAACTCGAATCGTCCCCGAACACCGGACAATGCCCCCTTTACCTTACGGTAAATCAATGCATTTGTTACATTGCCTCTATTAGATGCGGCCTTGCGGTAACCTTGAGAGAAGCTTGAAAACCGGTATAATGAGCTTAGCGACTTATTGTTTAAATTCTTTCTATGTTAGCTCGCCGCTGTTTTCGAAATTGTAGCAAGACGATATGACGCCCCATAACTACCGGCTCACATGGTGACGTCCAACCTTACGAATTACTACCCGCTTCTGATGACGGGTTTGGAGACGATACCATGATCTACTTATTTTCTGCTAGTTAGACTATCACACACCAGCCTCAATAGATCGTTCTCGAATCTTTAATACCAGCTCATAGCAAGACTTAGACTACCTAGCTCTGATAGAACAATTGCCCTGTTGAGGGTAGATAGATAATATTAAGCCACCCAGTTTTACCTAAGGAGTATCCGAATTTCTTTTACTTTTACCGCCTCTATTTGCGAATTTAATCATCATACCATGCATCGAATTAAGGCTCTGTTTAGAAGACGAAGTTATGACGAGAGCAGTCCGGTTCTTCCGGAGAGGAATAAAGCTAGGTTATTGCACACTCGACGAAGCCTCGATTCTCATAGAGGTCAACAAAATACAAAAAACGATCATGTCACCGGCCCCAATTCCTCAAGGAACAAGGAAAATCCAGTAGAGCTTAAGACCAATGGATTCAAGAGTCCTGATTCTCACCATCCGGCAAACGCAAGTAGCCCCGTCGTGGCACAATCAGAACCGCGAGCGTCGACTGAGAGAGCTCCGGAGCGTCAGAGAAGTGTCTTAGTAAAACGTCCCAGGAAGAGTGTGTCTAGGAAAGAAATGCCAGGTCATTTCTACTCGGATAACCGGGCCAGCACGGAAGAGCGACCAAAAACATCACCAGCAGAAATATGCCACAGTAAAGTTAATCAGCCAATCCCACCGACAAGGCACCAAGATCGTGCAGTAGAGATAATAAACAAGGATGACAGTACTGCAAGTTCAGGAGAACGTAGTTCCACGGAGGCAGAGAAGAACGTTATTGATCTCAGGGATACCGTAGACACCGACGAGACTATCACTTATGCACCAGGTAAGTCCAGTATTCCCCGTAATAACTTTACCGGCGGAATTCCAGTGAGCTGAACAAGCCCCTTTCTAGCTGTTACGCACGAAACCGTTCGCCCTCACGTGCACGAAATCCTGGAAGAGCAGATATACCGCGAGATCCACAACCATGACGTATACCATCGAATCCAACCGGTTTACGACGTTGAGATCCTCCCCGCTCGTCACTTCGTCCCCGGGCCCGACGGAAGGTTAATCGAAGTACCCGAGGATGCCCTTCCTGAGTGCACCGGCGTGAACCAAAAATGGCACGTTCGCAAAGAACCGCCGGCCGCTCCCCCTTCGTTGCCTGCTCCTTCTCGACCTGCTCCGCGCCAGCCAGAGACTGCGGCAGAGAACAATGCAGTTCGCGAGCCTGTAAAAGAGAATGTTGAAGAGGAAGAGCAGGGTCACCTCGAGCCTATTAAAACATGCACCACTATCGACGACCGGGATTTCAAGGATGTGTACTCTGAGAGCTGGCAATCCTGTGCTGCTCGTATATTCTAGGAAGCTATTCGCAAATTCAGTATGATGCTGATGAGTCAAAGGGGAAGGAGGGCACCCTCCCCTATTCTACGCGCAGATAGAACGAAGATAAGCAAAGACTTCTTGAACTTGCTTTATCTCCCCCTTGTTAGACGCATAGTGAGAGTTCGGTTCATTCTGTCGGTTCTCGTATGACCCCGAATTATGCTCAATTGACGACTCCTATATGCCGGGATTCGTTGCAACTCACCTCCGAGCCAAGTTCCTACAGCTGCCTCACCAACTTTCCTACATTACTACCGCCGTCAGTCCATTGCGGCGACACCATGAGCCGTGATTGCCGGCCTGAGACAATCGGAGCGCATAACGACCTGTCACCCTGGATTAGGAAATCTTAGCGCGTTGAAAGGCGCAACACCTTCTTGGACGGATCACGAGATCTAAACCAATTCCGTCGCGAAATTTCTTCGGCACCAACGCCAACGCCAACACCAGCAATCAGCAGCCCAGCCGAAATTCGCCGCCGTGCAGATAGACAGGTTAGGTAGTTGAAGGGCACAATCTACCTAAACCATGGTACACTCGCCACCGTCGAAAACCAACAACCCTCTCAGCGAACGACGGACGTTCCCTACCGACCTAACCTACCTACATACGTACTTCAGATATGCAAGGCCGGCAGACTGGCCCGAATGGGGGTCGCGGAAATCAGTCCACACCGTTGCGGAACAGGCGTCCGAGATGGTCCGAGCTAACGGGCTTGCCCAATCCCATGTCGCTCATTGGGGGAAGAGGGGATACTTGCATTACATGCATACATACCTGGGCAGTACTCATACCTGGGTATTTCCCATTCTGCATTCCGTTCGGGAAGGATTCAAAAGGATCTAGAGCGTTGAAGATCACCCGTCGCCCGTGTGCCGACACCCTTGTCCTGCTCAGCCAGCAAGCAAAGCAAGAAAGCTGCAGGGCCAATTAGCGTTCTATTTTGGAGTAAATGTATATTATTACTAGGGTTCGTTAATTTGCATGGGGAAAAGCTTGTTATTTCGTTTACGACCTCTGGGAATATACTTCTGAAGGGGTTTGAGATATATTTCAAATTACGATACGGCCTCGAATGCGGTCTTTATTACAAGTCTTGTGTTACTGCATGCGTGCTACTGTTTGAGATTGAACGATATGATATATAGGTACGTACGTGTGTTCAGGGACTTTGCGGATCGTATAGTTACTCGACTTTCTATCTTGTGGAATTGCCGACTTGCAGCCCGCTGTCTCATACTGGAAGAAGACACAAGGCGCGAGGTGATGTTTCTTTAGATAGCAGTTTATCAGAGTAGCGCATCGCTGCACCTTGCCTGCACCTGAATGATATTGTTCACAATATTCAGCGCTGCGAACCTAACTCATTGGCGAGAGTTACGTTATCCAACTTAGCTCACCGTAATAGATTGAAAGCTTGGTGGCAAGGGCGAATGGTTTTCTGATAATTGCGAGCGGTAACCTGTAACCTCAAGGTATTTGGGGGCTGTTCAATTGCCGTGGAGGTCTCGAACTCGTTGTCTCTAATTATAAGGGCGAGCCATTCTCGAGTGCAACTGGGTTTTATATCGATTTATAGATCTGGACTCGTTCTAGTTACGTTGATTGGCAAGGTCGTCGACGCAGTATAAAAAGCTGTGGCACGGTCTCATAGTCACTGTGTCATTCATAATTACACAGCGTTGTGCCCCCGAATCAAGCCACCGTCACTCCCGGCAGTCCTTCGTTACCGGGCTGGATCCGATATCCCGTACAACTTTGATATGATATTGAATATGGTCGTCCTCCGCCGAGTCAGCTTACTCAGGTTGGTACAATATGTTCGAATGCCCGATAAGCCGCACGTGGTGTAAAGAAGTCTGCAATTGATCTTCACTGCACTTTAATTTAATCGGGTTGTCTGACCGGTGGTAATCAACTCCGATAGAATTTGAGAGTCATAAAACCTACACGGCTAATATTTCTATATATTTTTCATGTAAGCAGCTACTCACGTGGATTGTCCGTGGTATGGATAATCTTGGAAGTGATGTATCGCACTCGGAAGTATCTGGATTTATTTTGCCCGGTATCACCCTTGCCAAGTACTTCTGCATGAGCGATATTTCTCACAAATCTGAATCTGACTGTGTAGCAGCGATTGTGCCTGATAGATCTTGCTTTAGTTTTCGGCCTTGACAATAATCTTGTTGGGAGGAGAGGGGTTACGAGCGTTGGCAGCGAATCTTGCCGACCCCGACCACCCTATGGCGGCCGCGATTATATGCGGGCTCTCCCTTGCCTCACGTTCGCTTCTTGGATACAACATAAAGTACATGCCCTGCAGGCCACAAAGTTCTGGACTATTCCGAACCACTGTCTTTTGGGTTTCTGGTTGGAGGGCGTATATACCTGCCATGCATGTCTTGCATCTATTCGTCTCAACCGAGAGTGGATGAGGAGGTTCGGTCCAGACTTACAGTTAGTTAGCTTCCTTAAGGGGATCAGAGTCGACCCACGATTTAGAACGAGGACTCCAGATCCCGTGATCCCGTGACATCGACCGATTCCGAATTGCTGGAAGAGCTACCGTTTTCCAATACTACGGATCGAAGAGATTTTGGTGGAACATAATAACAAATGCGTCTCCAGATGAGATCCACAAACGTGTGCGAGAATTAAGTAATAACTACTTGGATTGAATAATTCACTAGGCTCCAGCTTTGTTTACCGAGTTCGTCTCAGCTGTATTCCTGAATCTTATGGAGATGTTTAATTCGATTGGATATCTGTACCAATCTGAGTTTTCGCTGTCGGTGCTACACTACTCTCTACCTAGCAGAGTTTATTGTCGCGTTTGGTGTATCGTCGCCTCTTTGGTTACTCAGGCTAGCGCCTAACCCGAGATACTGGGTTTACCATTACTTGTCGGTGTCGATTCACTGGCGCTAACATTATCCCCTTTTCTCGCTCCACTGAAGCCATTGATATATTAGTTTAAATATACCGTTAACTTTATGACGAATTTGAAACCTGTTAAAGGCTCCCCATTTCATGGTTCATCTAGCGTCCTGGCTAATGCAACGGGAAACCCGACGGGTCTTGTCGAAGTCACGTTACGTTAAGAGTAATTAAGGAGACCCAGTTGAAAATTCTACTAAACTATCCGCGCTTCGCTTAGGAAGTTAGGCCGTGGCATGCGGATCGAAAAAACTATCGTGGCCTAGGCGTCCGTTCGGATCAACTCCACATTCCAACAGCGAAACATTCCGGTAGCATAAGGTATGGGTATCCGCTCTTCTAGCTGGCGTTGACCGAACGCAGGCAAATGCCTTAGAATCGGTCTAGTCCGAAGATTGAGATTGAAGCCGCATAGTTACGAACTGTGCAATTAACCCCATTATCTCCTATTGGGGTCTGGAGAAAGGGGTTACTCATGAACCCGCTATTTGCCGTCTCCGTAAGACGGTGAATTTTCTTGCGCCTAATTTTAACCTTATAATAATTTCCGCCGATGACGTTTCGAAATACTTGTCGCCGTCTGGCAAGACTCTAAATTCTAGTGCTGCTGTCTGTTGAAGTCGCGAAACAGTAACCGGCCTGTTGTTTAATGCTTGGTCACTACATGGCACAGAGTATGGCGCGAAACAATCATGAGAAAAAAAGACTCGCACAGGATTCGAGATGACTTGAAGCTTCGCCGTTGTTCTAGCGGCCGAAATATGTCCAAATGTGTGAAAACCGGTCTTGGAACGGGTTACCCAGCGTGGGATAACTCGTTGCGAAACACGTCGGAGGCACATCTGTCGAAGGTCGACTAGGCTTGACAGGGTATTTGAACTGTTCGATTATTCACCGGTTAGCGTAAGGATTGGCAGGACCAACATAGTATCCCGGACCGAAAAGCATGGGGTGGAATGCGGACCATAGCCCTGATAACATCTAATTATAAATGACCGACATGCTTATAGGGTAACGATAGTCATTTGCGACGCCAAGAAGAGCATCGTTCATTAATGTTAGTAATTTCTTGGGACTGAGCGATTTCTTCCAAAACGCTACTATCAAATTTCAGAGAAAAAATGGAACATGTTGAATAAGCATTGATTTGCATAATACAACGACTAATGACGAGGAGACGTTATCATCGCTGCAAGGATCAGAATCCTAGCACAAAACCCGATAAAAGCTTGACTTGACAGCCCGAGTTCTTCCAGTGGCTCCGATGAAGCCAGCCCAAATTGGTTGCGCATTCGGTGAAGTCACGGTCACGCCAAGGGGCTCTCGTCTGCGTCTTGGACCTAACTCTGCTGATTTTACTAACTCTAGCTCGCGATTCCGCGCGTGCCAAGGCCATGATCCATGTTGCGGCGACTTTTTCAAAAGACCAAGAGAAACGGGAAAGCCGCCGCGTCGGCAGAGGAGTTGCCAAGTCGCAAGGTGTATGTACGTAGAAGCGCCGGATGTGGCTTTTGCCTAGACTGACTAGACATAAATGCGGTTAGGAGTCAAGCGAGCGCAAGGACCAGGAAAGAATACTAGCCCCTGAATCCTGCCTATTCGCAGCAGGCTAGACAATCTATGCCTGTTCTTGATGACGTATATGGCAATGTTTGACAGGCACTAGGGCGCAAAGAAGCTTAGCGCCGCTCTTCGCAGGCTTGTCTTTTCGCCGCAATAAATTTTTTTTCATCGTCCACAACGTTGTCGTTGTTGAAGGCGTTGTAGAAAACCATGTTTCGTGCTTTCTTGCCCATTCATTTTCTACGCCCTAGTATTAATGCCGGGCAAAAGTTTTAAGGACAGCTGACGGCGTGGACTCTCGTGACTTCAGCCTCGACTGGCTCTCACCTTGATCCACACCTTGTCTCAGGAACACTGTGTACCTGTTCTGAACTTATCTAAGCGGAAACATGGCCGAGAGGGTCAGGAGGTCAAGAAATAGGAAATGTCGTCGAAGGGGCCCAACCCCACGTAATAAATCGGCAGTTTGCTGTTGGGTAGCAAACGTTCTATTCCATGTGCGCAAGTAGAAGTCTTCTCTCGCGTTTGAATTGGTTACCGAAATATAGTAGCGAGGTCTAATGGCGCCCTCCTTTTCGCGGAGGGTCGTGTCGCCATGTATGGCCCTTTACATAGACAGGCAGTCGAGACGGGATCGCGGAATTCTGCGGTGTTTTTTCGTGGAGTTGTGTGCAACCAGCGCAACCAGTGCAACCCAACCATCTGACATGTTTTTATGGGCTCTCGTGGGATTTTATGGGTTTTATGGATTTTTAATGGGCCTATGCGCGGTAGTCGACAGGCAAGACAGGCTAGACCAGGCAGGCCGAAGTTACCGTGGACAGGGCGGGTAATCGATGAAACAAGGGTATAAGGGTTATTCGTGCTTTAAGCTTACCCACCGATGAATTCATATCTCGCGTAGGCTGCGTTGCTAGGTAGCAGCTAGGTAGTAGCAGGTAGTAGCAGGTAAACAGGCGAGAAGTTCCCAGTAGCCACGCAGCTACGTTAGGGTATCAAGCGAGAAGCGGTGATGAGATTCCCCCGTACGACTCCCCAAGTTTTCCCCCTCAAGGACTCCCCATATTCATTGCGCCCCTCCTATGACATCAGATGGTAATCTCGTTGGTGAGGCTCATGGCTGGCTCCGTCATTCTCGTCATTTTCATTTTGTTTGCGAGTTCCTATTGTCTAGTCTCGGTCATCTGCGATTTTGAAGTTTCTTTGTGTCCGCTTCGGTAAAGCTGTATGCGTAAATACGTACATATATGGTGCATTTCAGAAAAAAAAAAAAAAAGTGTGATGGAGGGTAAGATAGTAAGAGGTACCATGGTACTTTGGGAAAGAAATACTTTAAGAGGAAACATTTAAAAATACCTAACCTATGGAAGTCACGTATTCGGAATAGGATACATGTCACGTTAGGTAACGAACTCTACTAGTATGGAAGTGTGAGGTACGATGGAAGTCCATGTGTGTAAGTACCCAGGTACTGCCCACTACATGATACCTACCTATGTAAGTACCTAAGTACATATGGTATGCGGGCAGCTGATTCTTTCTCTCTCTCTCTCTGTGTGTACCAAATTTTACTACCTGTCCCCCATCTTCCTTCCCCATTCCCCCATTTTTCCCCAACTCTTTCCCACAAAAAATAACGAAACGAAAGGGGGAAAATGAATAACACATGAATTATTTCCCGCATTCCCCCAGAGAGAAAAAAAAGATATCAAAAATCAGAAGAGGCGTGTGCCTCGAGCTGCATAGACATGGGGTCGTCTGACATTAATCCTACATCCGGTTGACCCCAAGGGGGAGCCCCGGATTTGCCAGCTCCTCATCATCCAACGTATCCAACATTGGATATGTATCCAACCTACCAATTGTCGAGTTCGAACATACGAACGTATTAACGTATCAACGTACCAACGTAATTGACGTCTCGTCTTGTCGGATTTGTCCCGATTTCCCTCGGTTGAAAAGCAAGCCACCGGCCTGCCAGCGCGAGGGAGACATTGAGCAGCCCAACCTGCAGACTTGCAGCCGAATGCTGTCGTCATACCTATGAACGCGGGTCGAAGGGTTGAAGTCACTCATCGAACTGCCTTTTTCTTTAATGGAAGCCCAATTCCATTCCCCTTCCACCCGATTGCCCGCCGCGAATTGCATGAGAATTCCGCCAATTCGACCAATTCGCTGCTTTCAAACTGTCTTATCCCTGTCTTGATCCCGTAGCGTAGTCCCGGTAACATCGTGTACGGGAGAGGAACGTGCAGGGTCCAGTAGTTCTAGTAGTTCAAGCACCAAATTTGGTAGCCGATGAAGTAGCGCCGACGACTTGTTCTACTATTTTTATTGGGTACTATCTTAATTCCTTTTTTTTTTTTTTTTTTTTTTTGTTAAGCAGGTTAGGAATGGAGACCCCGAGATACAATCCACTCAAACTCCCCCCCCTGCAGCCTGCTATGTTAAGTACCTTATTCATATTACATACCTAACACGTACTACCATGATACATTTACTTTCTCACATGGACTAGGTACATTAGTAACTCATCTTACATGTAGATGATCGAGTCAAGTTACATACTATATTAGTATGTATTTCAGCATTACCCATGTCTCCACATATTTCTAACGTAGTGTATATCAGCATCCGCAAGTGTGGACTGACCGACTACGAGAAAATATAATACCTACATAATCTATACATATATGTTATGTATGTAAGGTAGCAGATCAGAAAAAAAAAATAAGAAAGAAGGTATGATACAAGCAGAGAAAAAAAAAAAAAAAAAAAAAAAAAAAGCTAACTGCCATAGTTGAAGGTACGACTGCTTCATTGTTACTGGACTCATTCCCGAGATCCTTGATGACTTCCCACTTTTGTTTGCGGTTTCCATCGCTCTCTCTCTCTCTATACAAAGTTGTACTTCCATGTCAGGTCCATACCTCCATGTCAACATCCCGGCTTCTATCAGTCTCGCCCTCTCCTAACCTTTAATCGCTTAGTCTCTTTTCTTTTCCCTAACTATACTACACACATCATACCTCATACCTCATACCTCGTGGGTACCTTTTCCCCTAAGAGTCTTGGCTATTCGCTATTCCCTATTCTTTAATATCTCCACGTCCCACGCCGTCCTCGCGTGTATATATATACTGGAGACCATCCCCAGACCGGCGTGTGCGTTTGTTCGAAGGTCTTGCTTCTCCCTCAGCCTTTTGTCTCGGGCCCAAACTCTACCGCTCAAGCCCACCAAGCCACCCACATCATATCTCCTCTCACTCCTCATACTATAGATCTTCCCGATCTACCTTTTGTTTATTATATCCCTCCCTCCCTCCCTTTCCTTCTCCCCCGGACCTGGGTGGTACCGGTAGAGTGTTTCTCATCACGGGGATATACTCTATAGCTTAGTGACTTACACGTCTTACCTACCTGTGGAATATCCGCCTACTATAGAGTCTTGGTCTACCGAACAGCTATGGAGGGCGCTTCGAAAGAATGGCCCGCCACGTTCGGGTCAAATGACGAGCGTCCGACTTACAGCTCCGAGGAGACTGTTGGTCATGTCAATGGTGGCCGCACCGTTGTGGGGCCTACCGTTGACCAGACTCTTGCCGAAAAGGTTGCCGAAAAAGAAAAGGTCAAGACAGAGACCGGAAAGCGAGAACTAAAGGAAGAAGATTGCGAGAGCGAGCTTGGCTTTGCTTTCTCATGGGGAAAGAAGTGGTGGATTCTCACCGTCATCTTCCTTGTCCAAACTTCGATGAACTTCAACACCTCTCTATACTCGAACGGTCTCGAAGGAATCGCGCAGGAATTCAATGTCAGCGAGCAAGCCGCCCGTCTTGGCGCCGCCATCTTCCTCATAACCTATGCCTTCGGCTGTGAGCTATGGGCTCCTTGGTCTGAAGAGTTCGGCCGGAAACCTATCCTACAGGCTTCCATGTTTCTTGTCAACATTTTCACTCTGCCAGTTGCCCTAGCTCCCAACTTCGGCTGCCTGCTAGCTGGAAGAGCCCTCGGAGGTCTTTCTACTGCTGGAGGAAGTGTGACGCTTGGTATGGTTGCTGATATGTTTGAAAGCGACAGACAACAATATGCTGTGGCTTACATGTAAGTTTAATTCCTTCCATCTTGGC
Source organism: Daldinia sp. EC12 (assembly GCA_002120325.1). Lineage (NCBI taxonomy): Eukaryota > Fungi > Ascomycota > Sordariomycetes > Xylariales > Hypoxylaceae > Daldinia > Daldinia sp. EC12. Next base: position 12,695 of record KZ112946.1, read on the forward strand.
CTACCATTGGAAACCTCCCATCCAAGAAGGCCAGCCCAGGAAATATTTAATATATACTAACTTCGATTCCTTTTAGTGTTTTCTCTTCCGTTGGCGGATCCATTCTCGGCCCCATAGTTGGCGGTTTCGTCCAGACGCTCCCCCCAGACCAGGCATGGCGATGGTGCACCTGGATCCAGTTGATCTTTGGCGGAGCTGTGCAGCTATTACATCTTTTCACCGTACCCGAGACGCGCACGACAATCATGCTGAACAGGATCGCCAAGAAGCGCCGAGAAAGTGGCGAGGACCCCAACATCTACGGCCCCGATGAGATAGAATCTTTCTGGGCTAGATTCACGTTTAAGGAACTCATCTACACCTGGCTCCGTCCCTTCCGCATGTTCCTCACTGAGCCTATCGTGCTGACCCTGTCTCTGCTCTCTGGTTTTTCGGATGCCCTCATCTTCATGCAAATCCAGTCCTTCGCGCTCGTCTACAAGCGTTGGGACTTTAACTCTTGGCAGATCGGCCTCGCTTTCGTTCCTATCGGTCTAGGTTATGTCTTTGGCTGGCTTCTCTTCCTCCCCGCTTTCAAGCGAAACCAGAGGCGTCGTGAGAAACATCCCGAAGATGAGCACGCTCAATACGAGTCCCGTCTTTTCCTCCTACTTTGGCTTGTTCCTTGCTTGCCTATCGGTCTCATCATCTTCGCCTGGACGAGCGGCGGCCCGCCGCTACACTGGATTGGATCTATGTTCGGCACGTGCATAATCGGCATTGCCAACTACGCCATTTACATGGCTACAATCGACTACATGATCTGTGCGTATGGACCTTATTCTGCTTCGGCTACTGGTGGTAACGGATGGGCTCGTGACTTCCTGGCTGGTGTCCTCACGCTCCCGGCAACTCCCTTTTATACCAACATCGGTGCCGAGAAGGGCCTGAACCTGCAATACGCGTCAACCATTCTGTTCTGTATTGCGTTTGTCCTAGTCATTGCTGTGTATGTCATATATTGGAAGGGACCGGTCCTGCGCAAGCGTTCGCCCTTCGCCCAGAGCTTGGCTCAAGGCGCTGCCCAATTCGGTGGCCATGCTCTTAGCCATGTCCACTCCCACCGCCCGTCGACAGCGGGTGGTGACACGCGACCACAGACGTCTACCACTCACTCGCGGCCGACAACTGCACCAAACGGACCGACCCTCGAAACCATGCAGAAGCGACCAGGTGATCGCATGTCAGCATCGCGACACAATTCCTACTACTCGAGCGCGCAGGCTGCAAGCCGACGCCAGAGCCGACAGGCCAGCCGCAACCCCAGCAGACGGAACAGTAATGAACACCATCGGTTGTCTACGGAAAGTGAAGAGGAAGGAATATCTCACCACCATCTTCACAACCGACTCCAGAATTTAAACACCATCGCCTCTTTACCAACACAACCAAATGAACCCCGACCGTAGGGTGGTGTCGACTAATAATGCCATATTATACCAGCTCTTCATGATATGGGAACCGCTTGGGGGAAGATGCTGCTACCTTAACTTTGGGGTGATGGGCTGTATATATACATATAGCACACTGACATAAAGCGTGTATGGCAGCATCAAAGGCGGAGTGGCGATAGAGGAATGCTGCAACGTGTGTCCAGCAGAGAGTGTCGACCGGCTCTTCTGCCTTTATATTACCCAAAGGCACCGGAGTTTCTTATGCGATCCGTCGGGACTGAAACGTCGGGATGGCATTCCATTGGGCGTTTGCGTGAGGTGTTTTTTTCCTTCACTATTCCAAGGAGTGTTCATCTGCTGGAGTCGGTTTGGCTTCCGTCAGTTCTGATTGGTAGAACAAGGCGTCGAACAGAAGGGTTTCCATATCTACTACTACATTGAGGAATGAAAGAGCCAATTTATTTGTTAAAGTAAAATAGTCTGCCTTATGTGTTCTTTCTTGTGTCGTTCTCTGTGCATGCCGGTTTTGTACGAACTTCAACAATGCGTAAATGACTTGACTGGCGATTGTTACTACCGGCCGAGTCCTACATCTGCAACGCAACGTTGCCAAGGTTCCACTTGTAGCGCAATACATGCTGATAGAGGCTGCTTTCCTGTGAGTTGCTTGTAGTTCGTAGCATAATCAATGATATATAGCTCAACCAACTGGCCTCGTCTACAAAAATTTTTTTTCTCTTATGCATTCTCAATCCTACTAAATCCTCAATCTTTAGACACCACTAAGATGTAACTACGATAATACCGCATACTTAGGTACCTACCTACCTGCCTTCCTGAGATACACAGACGAGCTTGGATGAAGTATGGATCTGCAGGAAATGAAAATTTTTTAAATTTTTTTTTCCCTATTCATGGAGATGGCCGTTATCATCAAGTGTAACTAAAGCTCAAAAAACTTTTTAACCACGCGCTTCGGCTAACAATGGCTGTACTAGGATCCTATCTCTCTGTATCACCACTGATAGTTGCAACAGGAACGGGCATGGCAATACCTGTAATGGTTACAACGAGCAATTTTAAGAAAAGAAAAGAGGGCCCCCATGCAAAAAAATAAATACAACATTGTGCAGTTAACTATATCTTATTACCATCGTGGGTTTCATCTAGTCATATAACTCTATCTTTATGTAGCTGTGTGAAAACAACAACATTTCAAAGCCTCGCGCTACCTCTCCAATTTGATACTTTAGACGACGCGCCACCGAAATTGTGAAGCCGTTCCCCCATAAGGTAAGCCTCATCCCTAATTCGAACTTGCCAACCCTCGAATACGCGTAGCATGCGCCGCACCATGACGAGTCCCGTCCAGAAGAGCGCCGTCGCGGGATAGGCTAGGCGGAATATGAGGACTCGCACCTCTTGAGTCACTTCCGTATTTACATCTAGGACGTGGTGAAGAGTTGCCCATGCCATGATGGGAGGCATAAAGATCATGATCAGCGATATTATCAATCCGGGAATGACAAATGCCCGAGTCAATACGCCAATGTCAGGCTCCAGCCAGCCGCGACGCAAAACGGCGCGTACGGCATGAGCTGGCCTGCCACCGTAGAACGCTAACGCCCGCGAGCCGAGTTTTAGGTATAGGATACCTAAAGTCCAGGCTTGAATAACTCGAATGGTGTGACCCTCTCGCAAGCCGTCTAGCCGCTTCGTAGTACCTACTCCGGCCGGATACATGTACGTATGCAGCGGCATAAGCAGATAAAGCTCTACTAGAAGTGTAATGAGGAGGGGAAATACGATGAGTAGGACCATGTAAGTATATAGTAATTTAGACGCACGGGCCGCCAAGAGGAGGGCGCGCTGGATCGTGTAACGATCTAGCATCGAATTCAATGCGGATGATGTCCAAGTTCTCAACTTACTGAGAGTTGATCGTAGGTGGAAGGCGAAATAACCAAGTGAGCCGAGAATATAAACGCCAATGCTAAACGCGTAGATATCGTTGGTCCGTATGTGAGAGGGTATGAGGATCTTGAACATGCGGCGACCGAACACGAGTGGTACAATCGTAAAGCTAACACCGGTAACGGCGGCGAAAATCCATATGAACAGGATGAATAGGAAGATCCGAGCACGAAAATGGGGAGGGACGTAGACAAATTGGTAATGAGCTCCTGAGTAGAGGTCTGTGTCTGGGCGATCTGGCTTGCCATCTTGTCTCCTATCTTCTTCTGATACATCGAGGAAAACCGGCTGTCCCTTAGGGATCTTAACCTGATCGGACGCTGGCGATCTCACGAATCGACCATCCGGAATAAGTTGTCCCGAGGTAACGAGCTTCTTCTTCTTGTCATTGTGGATGCTCATCTCCTCGGCGGGAATCTTCGAAGAAGGTCTTGCTTTGCCTCCTTCGAACGTGTCATGCCACGTTTTGGGGATGACTTCGGCTTCGTTGTTGACTTCGAGGAAAATCAGACGCCACCAGGGAAGGCTCCGATACGGCGAGTTTTGGGGTAGTACTAAGACACCCTCCTCGTCGACACGCCGCTCACCGAAAAGGAACCATGTTAGTCGTAGGGCTCTAGCGCACTTTCGGAACCACCATGTGTACATAGCGTGCAGTCCGTCACTCGGTCTAAAGAACTTGACGGCTAGAGGCATTAAGAAGTTGTAGAAGAGCAGGTCAATAGGAAACTCAAGAACTGGCTCGTTCGAAGAGTAATGGATTGGAAGGACGTTGGGCAAAGTTAGAGAAAGCCCCCATACTACGCCTCCAAGACAAACTACGACTAACGCTCCATAAACGAAGGCCGAAAATAATATCTTGCGAAGCTGAGTAGTGACGTTACGCTCGAGAACGTCGCGCACTGGATGAAATTCTGGATCGTCTGGATCACGAATGAAGTCTGTGGTTATGGTTAGCAAAACTAAAAGTCGGGGAGCTCAAATCGAGGGTTACTTACATAAAACGCCTTTTCGCATGATCTTCCGGCACATAGAAACGAAGAGAGCAAAATGGAACATATATCCAGTGCCGACGAACCAATGAACGAAGATGGAAGTAAGCGGATAATTGTAGGTAAATAAAAGGCGAGATCTAATGCTTGTGCCTTCAAAGAGAGGAAGCAAAGCAAAGTCCAATAGCAATCCACAATACAATGGGAATATCAGCATTTCTATACTGATTATCAATATCACTTTCATGACGCCACTGGCCTGATTTAATGCGTCGATAATGGATGCTTCCCATTCTTGAGCGGCTTGTCCTGTAGAAAACGGTGTCCCCCTAGCCAGATAGAATCCAGCTACGACCGACAGGGAGATGTATCCTGCGAGGATAGCCCACGACCTGTCATTTGCGTCCCAGTAAGCAAGAAAAGGGTTTGCGGATGACGATGGTTCGGAAAGATTGAGATTTAGCTTCCACGATCCTGGCTGCATAGCGACCGCGGGGAGGGTTTTCAGGAACTGAACTGCCCCCGGAACTAATGCTGAAATTACAGCTTTGGCTGTAGTTAACTTGGTGAAGTAGTCACCACCGAAGATATACAGCATGACACGCCCAAAGAGAGAGAGAGAGTATTGGATATCGCTTTTTATCATCATGAGGGCCTCATGGCTCACAGCGGAGAAGTTACGCACCTCGCTGACCGAGATGAGCGGTATCTCGGACATAAAACTAGCAAGAATCCGTTCCAAGGCGCTGAGGGCAACATGTTGGGTGTCAATTCTGAGAGCGTGTATCGGCTGCTTTCCTTGTTCGATTCTCAGAAGCACTGTGAATGCTTCAACTAGGGTGAGTATAAAGGTCGAGGTATAGCCGACGGCTAGCAGGACGGCGTCCTGGACGAACTTGGAGACGCTGAAAACGATTCGAAGTAGACGAGTCGGATGAGCGATAATCCAGACAGATATCCGACCAACGTTATACGGAATAAATATACATAAGAAGATAGAAATGGACACGAGAAAGGCGCAGAAGATAGCGTTCTGGAATAAGCCCGCAATCGGACCACGCATGCCTATTAGCTCCATGATCCCCTCGAAATCTTCGGCGTCGTCGACGGCTTCCGGATCGAGACCAGCAGCAACGGCAGCTTCGACAACGTCTGGGGCCATCTCCATATCATCATCTTCTTCTCTATCGATCCCACGGTCGTTTTCAAAGAATGGCGCATTTTGATTGTCGCCGAAAATATCCACAGCTTCTTCCGGTTCAACTTCGTCTAAGTGTCCAACGTCAACATCACCCCACATGAAATCAGCGACACGATCTACGATGCTACCAGCCTGTCTCGCGGCAACGGTAGCGGGCTCGTTATTATGAATTGGGTCGACCAAGCCGGCGGAATGCTCGGCATGATCACCTCTTGGGGTATCCTGTGCGTTGGTTCCATCAACTACTCTGCCTTCCACATTTAGCGGCGTGGGTCCTTCTTGAAGGGGTACAGTTGTTTCTCCTGGGTGTTGTGATCTATCAAGGGCAGTGTCATCTTCGATGGGTCCATTTGGTTGAGTTACTCTAGGTTCATGAATATCGCTATCCATACCCGAAAAAATCGGTGTAGGGGGGAAAGCTGAAAGGTCATGGCTAGGCGTATGCTGGTTGGAAACATTGGAAGTGCCGGAGGGTAAATCAGAAAACGACCAATTATTATTTGCAAGCATATTGATAGGTTTAGGGGCTTGAGGTCCGTCCGAAGCAGCTCTTGGCCTTACCGAGGACGGTACACCTGAAGACGAAGCATTTTCGCCACTGCTATTGCCGCCAGAAAAAGACGGAGCAGTTTCGCCAAATTCACCCCCCCAAGATGCCCAGGCGTCCGTCCAGGAATCACTTCCGCTTCCGGAGATTTCGGTGGCCTTTCTTTTTCCCTTATCAGAAGAACCCTGGCTTGCTAAAGCGTCACCGTCATCGTTTTCCGACCACGTCCAGCTCGAGTTATCACTACTAGTTGCATCGGCTTTGGGGGAGCCCGACCTCTCAGGAGACCGGCTTGAGGGTCGATCCTGGTGAGCTAGAATTGAGCTTCCAACGCCATTATCCAGGTCAAAACTGCTTCCATCTGCAGCCCTGCCGGGGGATGCCATCGATTGTGTAACACGCATCCAGTATCGCATACGGTCTTCCTGCCCTTCCTCTCTAATAATTTGAAGGATTCGTTCCTGGTCTCCGCCAGCTTCTCTGTAGATCCGTAGGTATTCCTTTACCGTGCTCTGCGAACTACCTTCACCATCAAGGCTATCCGAAAGGGTCCGTTCACCGAATCTTAGCTGAGAAGGGCCGGGCCGGGACCTGTTATATTGTTCTGCGTGTCCTACATCATACGCGACGGACCCACCTCGCCCACGACCATCTCGTGGACCTTCCTGCCTAGCATGAGCATCAAACCGTGGTGCTCGCCGCCGAAATCCGGCAATAGGTCTATTGCGGAGATCCGGTACGTCAACAGCATCTTGTGGGCGGTCTCCTCGATTTGCATCCGCGTCCTCGGCGGTATTCTCACCTATCGAGCCATCCCGTGCAACAGCCGAGTCCTCATCCGAATCCATATCCTCTTCATCCCCTAGAGCTAAGTTGCGTGGGACAGGGCCGTTTACGGGCCCAGGTGGCAGAGGGACCTCGTTTTCAGCCGCGGCGAAAGCAGCGCGCATGTTTATTTCGGGTTGCTGCTGGACCACGTAGTCCCGAACTAGAATAATTAGAATAAAGCACACTATAACGAGCAGGGTTATAATCTGGCCCTCTAAAACAGCGATTATGGTCCGGTTAATGGCCGGGTGTCGCGTGAAGTTTTTGAGTATGGTAACATCACTCAACAGAGACGAGGGGCGCTGAGTGGCAGGCGAGATAGAAAATTGGTCGATATGTGTCATATTGAGGAGATCTCTAGCTCCATGCGTTGACTTGTCCTGGGCGGGGTAGAAACCTAGTAGTGTAATGAGCCAAGAGGGGGGAGCTGAGTTTATAGGTCTCGAAATGGCTCTCAGTAGGTTAGACACGGGAATCTGATCAATAATGCCTCCGATACTCGCGGCGGTAGTCGTGGCAGGTAGCAAAGGTGTGGATGTGCAGGTAGTCGTGCCCGTGACGGAAAGAGAAGATAGATCTCCTCGGCCTATTGAAGTGGCGTTCCGGGAATCGAGGATAGGTGGGCTGGGACCGAAACCCTCATCGCTGATCCAGAATAGAAGGGACCAGACCGAACGCATCAGGTATGGAAGCCAGCCTAACCAGACGCTAATGACCAGGATAGCTCTCATCCAGACAAGCACGTTCCGGAAGAGATATTTGGCCATATGGGTAACAAATATGTAGAAGGGCAGCCTCTTGGGCATATTCGGGGAGTATAGTTTAGTGAAGCGGAATGGGGTTTTGCAGAGCTCGCAATGCTTCTTCTGCGAATGGGAAAGCCATTCCATTAAGCAATCCTGATGTACGTATTTGATACTGCCACTACATTTACAAGGGTAAAAGAGCGGTTCGTCGACGGTGCCCTCTCCTCGGCAAATCCGACAAGTATCTGGATCCATCGAGTCGTTGACCAAAGGTTTACCACCCGACATAGATTGTTCCGCCATGGTGTCGGGTTTTGTAAGGGAATGCTTCCGTCGCTGGGCGGCATTGGGGAGTTCGGCAAGGTCGGGTAAGAAATCTGCCATCGTGGGCGACAGAATACGACAGAATATCAGCTCGAAACGAAGATCGTGTCGAAGGTGGAAAACTCGCAAGTCTCGCCCAGAGGGCTCAGTTCTTTAGGTTTAGACCATGAGATTATGGGTATGTATACACGCGGTATGAACGCTAAGTCAACAGCAGACGATGCAGTTAGATAATGAAAGGCGGTGATGATTGAGACAAGGGAATCAAGAAATCAATCAAGAGACGTGCCCGGCCGCGCTGGATATGCGATAAGGCGGTATGCGATATGCGATATACGGCAAATATACGGTTGCCTGAGAAAGAAGTTAGGAACCTAGGTTTGGTCTTTTTAGAAGAGAAGAAAGAGAATAATCTCTAGGTATATTACCTTACTTAGAAACCAGGTAAGGACAGGAACATGAAGTGATTCTTTGTATGTTCGTGTATGATGTTTCTAGTGTGGTGGAGGAACAAATAGAGGTGTACCCTGGAAATTCCCGTAAATGGTCTAGCTAGTCCATCTAAAGTTGATGAAGTTGATGCAGTGCAGGTGGCGATTATGTAGATAGGTACCTAGGCCACCTATGTACAGGTACCTTGTATGCAGCTGAGATGCTATCAGAGGGGCACCTAGTTACACTATCACAGAGTACCTGCACCGGGGCAGCTAAAGCCGATAGTATGATTACTTAATCCGTAATCCGAAAGGGCCGGAACGGACAGAATCACTTCGGATGTCGGACACTTGCCTACCTCTACATATAGGTAGGTAGATACCTAGGTACACCTATGTAACAGGTAGCCAACGCACCTGAAGAATCTATGGTTATAATTAAGAGACTGTCTGGAGCAAGTTAATGAGAAGTTGTCAATTCATTTTTTTTAACAATTTACTATAATCTATTGACCATAATATAATCCATTTGTTCAAAAGCCTTCATTACACAGGAAGCAAGAAGCTATGACGTGATGCCTACAATTATGAGAAAAAGGTTTGGTTTACTGCCAAGACCGATGCGACCAAAACGATTCCCATATCAAAATGTCGCATTTCACTCCATCAGCTACGAAGTTTGTTAATACGCACTACATTATAGATATAATATAATCTATCGTATGCTATGTCAGTACCGTAGTAATGGCACGTCTCTATTCCACGTGAAATTTATGCAAGTTTGTCCTATTCTGGTCCTATTAGCCTTCTAAGAATCTAGGTTCGTCAAGCCCACTGGTGCCTTATGCACGATGCCAATTTGCCATAACTACCTTACCTACCTAACCTAGGTACTTCTAGACGAATACCTGATATCTGGCATAGACCCAGACATACACACCACCTCCTTGTTATACAGCTACCAAGATCTATATTGTAGGGGCAAATCGTCCCTTTTACGCTATTCAGCTACAGTCGTATGACGTCTATGGAATAGATTTGGCGTACGCTAAAAGATAAGGTAGTTCAAGATCTCGAGTTGGAGGGTTGACTATAACGATAAACGTCATAGGCGATAAGGTAAACAAAGAAGACACATGTAACTTGTTTTTTCCCCCTTCGATACCTTACCTACTTCGTTACGTAGCTTGGCTGAATTATATATTAGCTACACTTCTCTGTTACTAGTAGCATTGTTACGCTATATAAAACCCCTCTACTAAATGCCTAGGTAAACAATATTCGAGAACAGTCTTGCTTTACGCGCATCAGAGAGCGTACCTATAGTTATAATTACTGTAAGTGCGACTATTCAATTCTCCTATCTTTAATCCGACCCCTCATTACATATTTATACTGGATGTACTTATGCACGTACGTACCTTAAAGTGCATATTACATATCGTCGTGCAGACTGCATCTTTCGTCATAGCTCCCTGTAGGTTCATCGGAGGGCATCGCCTACGGAATAAATAAAGATACGTACCTAGGTACTTACACATTACATATTAGACATGTACCTATATTATGTACTACATTCACCTGCTCACCGTTCTTCAGTTCTATCATTTGCTCATCGCACCTTCCCAATAGCTTTGATCTTATCAAAACTTAACGTTTACGTTTACGTTCACCTTTTTGTTTCTTTAGTGAGGAAAGAACCTAAGAAGGTATCGACTTCCCGAACTTTCAAACCCCCCCTGCATCATCCCCAATAATCCTAGTAATCCCTGGATCATCTCATTTTGCTACAGGGAGTCGAAACGCTTGCTTTAGCTTCGCGGCTGTCACAAACTATCATCAAAGCTTCTAAAACTTCCCGTATCCACTTCTCCCACTTCACTTCTATCCAACTATCCCACAAAATCTTGGATATTTCCATTCCCCTCTTGTTCCTAGACTTCCCTCCTACCCAAGGCACCTAACCTCGTTAACCCTCGAGCTGGTCACGTACTGCCTACCTACCTATGTACAATTCTTCGAGTTTTAAATTGCGGTCTCGATGCTGACCTAAAAGTAAAAAGCAAATTGTTTTCTATCTGTTCCATCGCGGGTCGGGTTCATAGATACGAACTTTCAGTCATCGCACCTTTGCGGATACACCAATTTCCGTAGAAAACCACCAACTTTACCTTGATGCGAATAATACTAGTTACATTGATCGAGCTCACCGCTAGGTGCCTTTACCATGGCCGGTGCAACGAACACCAGATCTAAATCAAGTACCAATGGGTCTCTGAAGGGACCCAAAGGTGTAAAAAGCGTAAACGGTGTCAACGGAATCAATGCTATTAACGGCATAAATGGGCATACCACAACTCCCAGGCGGAGAGATACCGAACAGAAGAAGCGGAGCTTCTTTGCCTGGAGTTTCAATATCATCGCAAGGTAGGAAGAGGAAATATATATATATATCTTGTTTTCCTCGTTTAGGAACCAGATGCTAATTCACTTTTCATCGTAGACTCTTAACGTGGTACTCTATCTATACCCTTCTCTTCCGATGTCCTTCTACCATCGAGGCTTGCGACGACACGACACCCAAAATATGTAAACCATACTTCCAGATTAAATCGGCCGTAACACCACATATAACACCTTATTACGATACCTATGCTGCACCTTATGTCGAAGTTGCCAAGCCGTATTACGATACAGTCGATCGCATTGTCATTACTCCTGCCCGCACATACGCAGTGAAATATGGTGGCCCACGTGTTTCCCAGGCCCGCGCTTTCGGTCAGGCCAAGTGGGAGGAAAATGTCCAGCCTAAGCTGAGCGAGTATCAAGCTGTAGCGAAGACACAATACGACCAGGCTCTAGCACCGCATGTCGAGAGTCTTTCTGCTGTAATTTCTCCTTATTACGATCTTGCGCGAGTCAATGCCCTGCAGACATATCATGAATATATACTCCCAGCCTATGTAGTCGTACAGCCATACGCTATACATGGTTACAACACTGCCTATTCATTTACAACTGAGACTGCTATTCCTTCGACTATATGGGCTTGGAATAAGACCTATACTTTTCTGGACGCTACAGTCTGGCCTCATTTACGGGACCTCTACGTTATGAAGGTTGAGCCACAGCTCGTACGTATTGGCGAGCGATTGGGAAGGTATAACGAGAGGAAGATTAAGCAGACTGCTGAAGAAGCCGGATCGTAAGTTACTACTTCCCTAAGGACTTCTCTGCTACATCTTGCTAATAAACAAACAGTATCACATCACCCAAGTCTAGCTTCACGAAGCCGGTAGCATCCTCCATCTCTTCGTCCACCAGCTTGGATACCAAGAGCACAGCCGAAGCTGAAACTCCAGTCAACAAAAAATCCTTCGAATCTAAAGAGGCGACACCAGAAGTCAAGGTCGAACAGAAGAAATCCCGCACTTCGGAGGAGACCCGCGAAATAGCTGCCAAGATCGCTGCCGAGGATCTCCAACTGTGGGAAGATAAGTTTACTACGGCCGCACAAGAGGGTGCCGCCGAAGTTGAAGACCGTGTGGATGAGATATCGGCCCGTATGATCGAAAGAAATGCCAATGGCATGGGCAGGTCTCTGGTGAAGCAACTCGAGGAGACTGCAACAACAGAGCTACAGAATCTCAAGAGGTCCATCGTATCTATCTTGGAGAAGCATGGCAACGACAGCAAAAAGAGAGATGAGGCTCTTGCTGCTGCTGTACGAGCTGCTGGCCTAAAGATCAAGGAGAAAGCCCAAGATATTCGTACCTGGCGTCAAACCTATGATCAAGAGACAGAGATCGCGGTTACTAAGGCCGCCCAAGAGCACTACGAAATCCTCCAGAAAACTGGCGATCTTGCACTTCAAAAGATTGGCATGAAATGGGCATGGATGGATGGTATCACCTACAAAGATTGGAAGAAGTATCACGAGCTGAAGGAACGCTTCGAGGAGTGGACTGACGACTTCAAGCGCTTGATTACGACACACCCTGGCCTTATATTAGTACAGTCAACCGGTGCTGAAATTGAGGACGAGGGTATGAGCATCGCACAAGCCGCCGCCGAGGAACTGAGTCGATTGAAGCAGGTCGCTACGTGGAAGGCAATAGCTGGTGATACCAGTGATAATTTCGATAGTGAGACAGCTGAGTTAGCAGCGATATCAGTTGCCCAGAAAGCTGCACAGAGCGAAGCATCGACGGCGGAACCCGCTAACGAAAAGATCGAAAGTGAACAAGCGAAGCCTAACAGTGCTGAAACGGTCATAATATCACTCTCCCAGACTGATGCAGAAGATTATGATACTTCTGCTCTTCCTCCAATGGAGAGTCTCGCTTCCGAACCAACCGATAGCGACAGTAACCTAGCTTCGGCCACCGCAAAGGATGACGCCGCTATTGCTACCGAGCCGCTGCCGTCATCTGATCCTATTGACGGGCCGGAGCAAGTTCAGGAGACGATCGTTGAATTACCCAATGAAGCAACCGAGCCTGTAGAACCCGCCGCCTCTACTACCATTAAGCCTGCCCTTTTCGGCGCTGCAGCTCAGTCCGTGCCTTCACGACAGCCCATTCTAGACGATGACATTATTTCGTCTGCGTCCAGCGCCGCGTCCGTCGTGCAGTCTGATATTCCCGCCAGCATAACATCGGCTGCGCAGTCTGCGTATACTGCCGCCGTTGCGGGAGCTGCGGATCACTACTCACGTGCTATGTCAGCCGTGTCCGCGCAAATTCGAGGGGAACCAAAGCCTATTCACCAGGCGATGTTTAGCTCGGTTTCGAGCGCATATCTCGGTGCTATAGCGTCGGCCAATTCAAGACTCGATGCCGCGATGACAGCCGCGTCAGAAGGCATTTATGGAACTCCTACCACAAAATGGATTCCTGGCATGCCAACTGTGCCATCCGTCGATTGGGAAAGAGTCCAGTCCATTGCGCAACAGAACTTCGACGATTCGTTAAAATGGGCTTCGGAGCAATATGAATCTGCGAAGGTTGCCATCGGCGCTGCTGAACCGACACCCAGCACTTACCTCGAAGGGGCAGAGCGAAAAGCCGAGAAACTTCTTGAGAATGCTAAGTATAATTATTATGCGGGCGTAGGTCTGGCGCACGCCCGATATTCTGAATTTCTCTCCGCTGCGTCGACGGCTGTGAGCTCTTTAACAGCCACGCCTACCCCAACCAATATCCAGGAATCTGCCTCATCCGTCGCGTCGGTAGTCGGCGAGTCAGCTGCTTCGGCTGCCTCAGCTGCTAGTGAGAACGCAGAGTCCATAGCGTCGTCTGTTGGTGACTTGGCGTCTGACGCGAGCGACTATATAGGGGAAAACTGGGATGCGCTTGTCAGCCGTGTCAGCTCCCAGGTCTACGGCGCACCTACGCCCACACCATGGTACGAAAATCTACAAGCTGCCGCCGGGGATTTCGCTTCCGCTGCTGGCGATTATGCAGCATCAGCCACAGATGCGGCTGCACATCAAGTTTCAACTGTGACTGTATTAGCAGAAGATTATGCCTCCTCAGCTAGTGTAGCTGCAGCGTCCCAATATTCTGTTGTCAGCTCTCTTGTATCTGAACTCATCGTAGGCAAAGAGCCACCTTTCACTGAGTCGGTATACTCGCGTCTCATTGGAGCATATTCAACTGGCGTTGCTTCTGTGTCAAGTCTTGCTAGTGTCGCTTCTGCAACCGCAGCTAGCGCAGCCAGCGAAGCTAGTGACTCAGCCAAGTCTGTTGCTGGTGCTGCCGCCGGGAAGGTTGAGGACACAGTTCAGCATATCAAAGACGAGCTATAGAAACACGTCGATTTTTGAACCACGCTATGGTGATAATTTATCCACTACCCATTCACGCAAAAGAAAAACAAAAATCCTTAATGGATAAACTCCAATACCGATTATTATGACATACGCAAATACGAACTACTTGGCAGTTCAGCCAATGTGGTCCTTGGCTGATTTATTTTTCTTCCGTTCTTTCTGAACATGGTATATACCCAGAGCGTTCGGACGTGTTGACATTTTCCTTCCCATCTATATCGTATTTCCTTTTTTTCGATTACGCACTAGCCAAAAAAAGAGGTTTCCTACGCCCGTCACTTATGATTGGTAGCAAACGCAAAGAGCACGACAGCCTAAACAAGTTTGCAAGAGGACCTATCTGGCTAACAATCTTGCGAAGTTACTTTACGAGGGGTCCCTACGTCTAGGGATGACGGTTGGGATGACTTGTTCGTGGAAATAACGGTACCGGGGACCCTTGGGAACAGGCTGGGTTCAATTTGGGGCAGGCCTGCGTTAGGGGATGGGTATATATGGGATGTATCAATACGTGTATGACAACTAGGTAGGAAAAGTATATCAAAGATACAAAAGTTCAGCCGCCATATGAGTTATGTATCAGCTTTTGCACACATTCACATCAGCAACATAAGTATTTGTGTATTCCATTCAAGCTGAGAATATGAATAGCTAGGTACCTAGGTATCTAACCTAGGCTGAGTAGTTGGCGAGCAATCCAGGCGATCATCTTTCCATCCAGTAAGGAAGTCTATCCGTCAAGTCCTTAACAATGTGTACTAACTTAAATTTTTCCATATCACGTCGGCTAACTACCCAGGTACATAAACTACCTATGTAAGTCTATACACTTTCATTTTCCCAATTCCGAGCATCGTTAAACTATCATGGTTGCACTGGCGGGTGCCCTGGTTCTAACGTTCTTCAGCAGGATGCATAAGTTTATGGTAGCATAGGAAGATGCTTATTTCATTAATCGTCATGCGTCTTCGTATGGCGAGAGCCCTATTCTCTATAGTATACAGCAGCATTCATTATTGTTGTGGGAAATATAATCCATCCCAGCGCCCCAATAGAGGAACTAGTAAATGATAAAACAGGCTGGTCCCTACTCACAACGTAAATCGGAAAGAAGGATGGTAATCACCCATATTGTCGACCTCCTCCTTCGGACGACTCAGCCGTGAATCCCTTTTGCCTGCGTCCCGCCTCCTATTCTCGATGAGCATGCCCACGAAGAGCAAGGTCGCCATAGCAGCACCTAGCCACGTTATTCCTAGAGCGGTGCCGTATCCCGTTGGGTATCGCGGAGCCTCTTCTTGACGGAAGATGAGAGCGGCTACGATACCTGCTATGTTACCGAGAGAAACTTGGATGGCTGAGGCGAAGGAGCGCTTCCAATGACCTGCCGTGTTGTTGGCAAGCCAGGCGAGCGCAATCGGCGTACAGACGAAACCACCCAGCGATACAAGGAAGATGGCACCGTATTTGGCCCCGCTTGACAAGCCGTTGTGGTGTAATAACATCGCGTAACCGATTGTTGCGACAACGCAGCCTAAAATAATAAAGCCGTAACGGTGCTTGAACCGGTCGGATAAGTACGCCACAGATACCATGCCCACAGCGGAGACGGCATACACGGGAATAGTGTGAATCTGAGCCGCCTGTGCTTCCCAACCGAACTCGCGCAGAATGGTTGGCATGAAAAACGTGGTAGCGTAGCCAGTAACGCCGACGCCCATGTAGGTTATGGCACCGGCCCAGATTTTCCAGTCAGTCAGGATGCGTCGATACGCATACGCATTGAGCGTGTCCATACGAGCGACTGAGCTAGCACCATCATCGGCGAGTCGAAGTTGAAGTTGATGCTTTTCCTCCGGGGTGAGAAAATGGCACTGCTCTGGCCAGTCGACGATGAGGAAGACGGAAACAATAGCTACGACCGCTGTAGCTAGACCCTCGATGATAAAAATCCAACGCCAGCCCGCTATGCCATTATGGCCGTCAAGATTTGCGATCGCGTATGCGAGCAGCTATATTCACAGTTAGATCTACATACGTCTTGGTGTTCATTGACATTCAAATCATCGCTTCCTAGCTAAGCCTAGGTACCTATACAAGCTCAAACGAGCTTCCAAAAAAGAAGGGAAGATTACACAAGTATGTGACGACAAGCGCACTAAGTAGAAAAAAACAGGGAAATGAGAAGTTACTCACGCCTCCGAAAGCGCCACCGACCACCGTAGAGCAGAAGAAGAAGCTTATGCGTGTCTGAAACTCGTGGCGCTTGTAATACATGGAAGTGAGATAGACGATAGCAGGCATAACACCGGCCTCGAAGGTGCCGAGGAAGAAGCGCAGCACGACGAGCCCCTCGTACGTCGAGACAAACCCCATGCACATGTTGACGACAGCCCAGCTCAGCATGAGAAAGGGGATGTAGTAGTGAGGCTTGAGTTTCCTCAGTACCATGTTGCTAGGGACCTCAAGCAAGATGTAAGGGATGAAATAGACCTACAACAAGTCAGTAAGTCATAAAAATGGAGGTTATCAATAAAGGCAACTCAGATAGTGTTGGACTTACGAAAAGGGCGATGTTGAACCTGTTGCCGTACAGGTTAAGCTCTTCGGCCATGCCCTGGATGCGGGCGTTGCTGATGTTGATGCGGTCGAGGAAGGACATCATGTAAATGACGAACAAGATGGGCCAGACGTGAAGATCTATCTTGCGAAGTAGACGGCGTTCCGCGTGGGCATCGATCATGCCCGGCGGGAGACCAGCAGATTCGGGATCCGCGTCGGCGCCGTCGCTGTGCGGCGCATCTTTCTGGTGGTTACCCATGGTCGTGGTGGTGATGCGAGCGAGTTTGGCTTCGTTGGTAAGCTCCTCTTCCGATACGTTGGACGGCATATCCGAAAAATCAAGATCAGACCCGAACGTGAAATTAGGAATCGGCAATGTGAATTAATTTTTTTAATTCGTTTTCGCCCGGGGGGAAGCTTGTCCACACGTCTGGGTAAGGGTACTACTTGCAAGGAAGCAGATGTGTATGTAGGGGCAAAAAGGAAAGACAAGCAGTAACACCCCTTAAAGATCAGGATGGGTGGATGATCATCGACCGGGAGTGCGAAGAGCAAACGGCAAGATGATATGCCAGCTGATAAGGGAAACGAAATTCAAGAAAAAAAAAAATCTGTTCATTCCCACTGGCCTCTCTCCAGTGTAGAAAAGAATTCGATCTGATCTCGCCGCCTTGTCGCGAAATGGTGTGTGGTCGGCGACCAATGATTTTCTTTTTCACACGTCGCTTCCAAGGTAACTTGGACGAAATATTATTAGTTACATGCCTCCCTATCGTTCACAAAAGGGTCGGACCATACGATACAATCTCAGCTCTCCATCTCGAGGTTAGGTAGGTAGATACCTAGATTACGCATCCACGGTAAATTATGTAGGCAGATCTCGCCAAGCTGTCTTCTCGGCGGCTTTTCTCTCTCTCTCTCTCTCTCTCTCTCGTGCAAGACACTTCTTTTTTCTGTTTAAGACCGCGAGACATTTCGTCTCATGGTAACCACCTGTTCCTAGACATTGCCGCAACACAAGAACGGCCGCGCCCCCCCGGCAATTGGCTCGGGGGCATAAGTAGGTAGTAGATGGGATTTGGCAAAAATGCGATATCACTTTGATATCACTTTTACCTACCACCATCTAGACCACCTAAGCCGCCAGAGCCGGGGACGTGTGTTAAAGCTTAGCTTTCTCCATCTTGTCAATATCCCTTCCCCCCTCCCTGGAATTCTACACCGCGCAGTCGGGTAGGTAAGTGTTAAACTTCTATGGGTGGAACACGGATAGATCTATTCCAGGGTTATCTACCTGTCGCCCGCACGTGGGGGGGGAGCCTACCTAATGCACGATAGCAAACATGAAGATGAGTACCTAAGCTATGGGGCCACAATGCAATGCAATGCATGTGATCTTAGTATATGTAGGGCGTCCGGAAGGAATATGGCCGCCGTCGGACAGCATGAGCTCACAAAGCAATTAGGTACATGAGATCTGTGCCATTGCAGATGTATGTAATGTAGTACATGTATAACATATATGCAAGATTATCAAGAGTGGCGGTCTTAATCGCCAAATCTATCGATTCTCTTATGCCCCCCCTTTATCTTTTTGCTTTTCCTTTACTAGGTTCATCCCAAGATACCATCCACTGATGTAATCATTTAACAACAACATTGTATTACCCTCCGTCTTTTGACCTACCACGATGCATGATACTCAATGCATGACATTCAATCAAGAAATCTTATATCTTTCTTCGTAGTCTTTTGCACATACTTCGAAGTAGGGGGATAAACCAGAGAGGTAAATCATTCGTCAAGCAAACCATCACTGATAGTTAAACGCGTCCAGCCGCATTCAATCACCCCGGTAGGTTGGGTATTTGGTTTAAAGGAGACGCATCGCAGAAACCATCTCCACAATCCAGGGCATCTCAGACATGAGCCGGCCTGATGCTGATATGTATGAGGCCGATATCTGTGCTTGCGAACTCTTGTCTCACCTTCGCTGGGCCTTGTCTTACCAATAGCCGCACTTGAGTTGTTCGCCACACGGCCTTGCCACCTATCAACGACAACAATTGCGAACTTTGCCCTTCCTAACCGTGGCTACCCCAATCTGAGATCTAGTGCGTCCGTTACGTCTTCTTAGTTTGTGCCCGATGATTTTTCTCAACACCAGTGTTAGCAACACAAGTGCGCAGCCGAGATAGCCGTTATGCGTGCGCAAACGTGATAGAGGGTGTTCGGACCACGGCTATTTTTTTCTGGGTTAACTAGTAAGTAGTAAATATAATGACCCAGGCGGAGAGTGGAATTGTAGAGATATAATAAGGTAGGTAGTCGGTATGACCTAGTCATGATAACATACCGGCTTCCAAAGTTTGCCCGCCGACTTTCAGTTCGCCGTATATATCGGCTACCAACACCCGGAGGTACCGCATAACGAAATGACTAGTGATGCAATGTTCCACCGGTTGTTTGCGTTTGTCTTAGGCGAGAGACTAACTACCCCAGGTAGGTAGATAGCTACTGGTTAGGTACCTAGGTAAGTAAGAGGTGGGCATCTAGAAAGGGAGAAAATGATTCAGCATCTTCCTTCTAGACAACTCTTTACCTCTTTTTTTAAGTTCCGTGATACGGGCTGATTATCTGAAAAGTGAGCATAGTCTCTAAAGTTCGTTAGTTCGCATCTCTATTTCCTGTAGAAGCATGCATCGAAGTATGCCGGAGCATGCAGTCCGTAGTTTAAATCCCCATGTTGTCTCATATGATGGTACGCGATGGTAATACATAGAGATCTTCGTTGTGGCTGCTGGTCTTAAATGCATCCCTACTCATGGCATAGTGAATTTTGGAAGCGACTAAGGGCAAAAAAATAAAAAATAAAAAATTGAATAATTACACGTTCAACGTCAGTCACGATTATGTATGTATATGCTTAAGGCAAAGTCTATTTCTGAGGTCTATTTCTACATGGCCTGCCTCCTTTGAAGGAAAGAACCATACATATACCACATATATTGGGATATAGCACCAATCATCAATAACCAACACAAGAGTATATCTATTGGTCTTTAGGTCAGGAGCGTACTACGGTACTCAACCAAATCAACTAACTCGACCAATTTAAAACTCTTTTAGGGGTTGCTCTTACCGTCTATGATAAACTGCCTGGGTGTTTTGGAAATACTCTGGAAAGAGCAAACGCCCTGGGCTACATTGATATACCTGCCACCTGCCTGACGTACCTAAGGTAGGTAGCTGTGGCCAGCATATCAACTTCCTTCAATTTCTCGACCTTATTGATGGCAATTCCCATCTCGCGGTTGCCTTTATTTTACCTGCTCAAGCAAAGTCCTCGTAAGGTCACCCAACAAGTCCAAACTCACCATCAACACTCATTCAACCTCCTTTAATTCTCTAAAAAAAAAAAGAAAGAAAGAAAAAGACACTCCTTCAACCACTGAGGTCCCAATCCGGACCGGCGTCATTCTCTTGCATCTTGTCAAGGCGGACTATTCTGCGCCTGGCGCCCATTAATACCTATTTACGATCTTTTCAGACCATCCATAATATAATATCCTCCAAACTCCTGGACTAACACATTGTCTGTCAACAACGACACTCTCTTTTGTGATCTTTGGTTTACCATGAAATCCAACTAGATTCTGGAAGAGTTTGAGGAATCTGTTGTTGTCTGTTACGACTTCCGCCGCTCGACTGTATTCCGTCAGCATGTCCCATTTTGCGAGAGCCAACCTCTCTCCCAACGACCCTGGTTACTACGATACCAACTCCAAGATGATATACTTTCCCGTGGGCGTCTTCCTGGCCATCTGTCCTATCGTCGTCGGTACCCGAATCTGGTCGAGGCTGGGCAACGGAGGACATCTTGGCGCCGACGACTGGACTATCCTAGTATCACTTGTAAGTCAAGGCTCGAGATGTATGTGGATATTGGCTGGTTGATTATATGTACTGACAGATTTACTCGAGGTATTTGCCCTGGCTTCAAGTGCAATCATGCTTGCTGCTTGCCATTACGGCTATGGAAGACATACCTATAGTTTGTCTGGTCCTGACAAATACCAAGCCTTCAAGGTTCGTTTCTCGGTAACTTGTGATATATTCTCTCGACTTGTCTGGATCAAGATCACTAATTGGGTGCCCCTGAATATAGTACTTTTATCTCTGCCAAGTGACTTACAAGGCATGTATCAACTTGACGAAGGCGTCAATCCTTCTATTATATCTCAGAATCTTCAGCAATACCAAGTGGTTCAGATATGCGTGCCGCTTCGTTCTGCTCATCGTGGTCATGTACTGCATCGCATCAGTCACGGCGACGATATTCCAATGCACGCCGGTCACCAAGGCTTTCGACAAGTCCCTAAAGGGTACCTGCATAGATAATGGAAAGTTCTGGTATGCTAACTCGGGCTTCTCCATCGCGACTGATATCATCATCCTTACTCTCCCCATGACTCTCGTCTACGCGTTACAGATACCAAGAGTTCAAAAGGCTGCCCTGATGATAGTCTTTGCCCTGGGTGTATTGTTAGTATTTAATAGTCCATCTTCGTATCAAGTTACTAACGCTGGTCATTAGCGTCGTTATCACTTCTTGTCTAAGAGTTACAACCATAGACCTTCAGGCGAAGACGCCTGACCCGACTTACGACATTGCATCTACCATGTGGACCATTATTGAGATGAACGTGGCGCTCGTGTGTGCTTGTCTTCCGCAAATCCGCCCTTTGATTATCAAGTGGTTCCCGAGACTGATGCCCGCCTACTACTCCAATTCCCGCGAACAATCGGACAAGCGCCCGGCTTACAGTAGCAATGGCTTGTCAACGTCCCATCCGAGTAGCAGCGAGAGTCACTCCAAGTCGGAAGAAGACAAATGGATGCGCATTAATAGCCGTAAGGTTGGATACGAGGGCGCCAACCTGACCGATTTTCGTAGGGCCGATTCCAGCTCAGACGAGTATATGCTACACGAGGAAAAGGGACTCCAGATACAAAAAACTGTACAGTACACTGTCGAGTACTCCCCAGATGGCAAGCGTGACCCGTATGTCGGATCTATGGTATGAAGTTCGGAGGAAATTCCCTAGACGGCATAATATTGTGGTAAGCTTCCCGAGAAAAAAAGACACGGGACGCATTTTAGATGAATTTTAGGTCGTATTATCCTTTTTTTCAGATTCCTTAGCTTCTATGGGTGTTTAGAGTTTTAGATCGCGTCAAACTTCTTTGACTAGCTTATTTTTAAACGAGTTGCAGGGAATACTAGCGCTTCCGACTAGGTACTCGAAAAGAACCCCATCTAGATAGCGACTAATTGAAACAAAAACATAAGGACTGTAAGTGACTTTTAAAACTGTACAAATTGGCAAATTGATTCGAATCGTAATATATCTTACCTGTTTTCGGGTTGAAATAGGATCTCACCGACTCTTATCCGCTGTCATAGTAAGTAAGATTTCAGTGTAATATGTAGGGCTGACCGATGCCCAAGGTACCATGCAATTACGACGTCATCAAGGGTGTCGATATCAAATGCGAATATCTATAAGAATTATTTTACGGTTTGTGTTACAACCAAAGGATAAAGAAAGTGGCTGAAGAGTTTGACATATGTGGAATAGAGAGTCCGGGGAAAAGTACCTGGGCGTGTTTCGTCCCTAGTACTTCTACCGTTCTCACACGGCTCCCGGGGTACACCGTGAGGAATCGGATTTAGCCGCAACAGCCCTCTTGGACTTTCACGATGCCCAAGTATCGATTATACCCAGGGGAAACAATTCTGAACGGGTTTCTTATTGGATAAAATGAAGGAGATTATTCCGAGTATGATAGGTCGCCATTCAGCCTCAGCCAACGTATACTTTGATTGAAGAATTCGAATTCGCGATTAAATTGGTCCAAGTTGGCATGAAGATCAGCTTCTTATTTTAGCTCGTTGGCATCAAGACCGGTGCTGCGATCTGTGTCAGCGAGAGTTGATTTCGCCGAAGCAAGTCGGAACGTATCAAGTCGATGACTCCCGAGATGTTGGCAACATCCTCCCCTGGGAGGCCTAACATCACCATACTCATTATCACGAATTGATGCACAGGGCGTGGCTTTGACTCTTACAACCGCAAACTCGGTGAGTAGGAAGAATTAAGAGGTAAGTCGTATGAACAAAAAAAAAAAAAATAGACAGACCGAAAATAAGAAGATAAAAGGTCGTTCGACTAAGACGGTGGTCCCCACGATACCCTCACCGGAATAGGTAAAAGGGGAGTGCATCATAGAAGCGCTTGGCGCTAGAACCAATCAGATGTGATAATAGACAAGAGGGTCCAAGACGCTGTTCGGAGATTGTCCAATCAGGTAACGACCCGAGCATTTAGAATGATTTGGCTAATAAGAATGAGATTGAGGCTGATGGGGCTTGTGCTGAGGCTAACCTGTGAGCAGGTAACAATACGAAGGAACCCCATAAACGGTTATGGATTGGCCTCGTCGATTGGCGTATAACCATTCCAGATTAGCCTTAGGACGATGATCTAAGCGCGAGGCCTCATACAGAGGTTGGCAACCGGCTTCTGCTTCTGCTTGCGCCGCCGACTAAGTCCAAAAGGAGAAAAGTTTTCTTTTTCTTTCTGTATTTTTTTTTTCTTTTCGCCGTGTAAACGATAGGTGTTCAATTAATAATTCGAGATGCGTTAGATGCGGAAACGGAAACGGAAACGAGGAAATATAAAATACGGATTACCCTGGTGACGTCAACTCGAAGCTTGGTGGTTCGTAAGGTCGTAAGTTCGCAAAAAGGTCGCCAGGGAGGGTTACTATGTAAAACGTTTCCAAGCGACAAGCTTCAAAGAACCAGTCCAGGGTTTAAGGATTATAAAGTTCTTATTCTTATTAGACGATTATGTACGATTCAGGTCTACTAGGGTCGTTGCAGGCTATACGGGGAATAGTCTCGTTCCCCGGTCCGTCTAGTTGGTGATCTAGCGACAGGGTTATGCACGGTTCACGGGACTTGTTCGAGTCTGGATCATCGGCCTCGTCGCGCTCCCGCCACGTAGCCGCATATATCCCCTTGTCCCACTATCCGAGCAGCACGCCGGCCGAGAAGAACTACTCGTCGAAAGCGACCAGCCCAAATTTAGACACGAAATGGTTGAGTCCTAGTCCTATGCATACCCGTTACGAGCTTCAATTTGAAACTCCAACAGCTCAACGAGTCGGATGCCCGTCAAGCTCCTCTGCCAAAATACCCAGAGCCCGGAATCATCCCAAAGTAGAACCGAATCCCCATGGGTTCCATAACGAGTTAAAACCCTATCCACTTTGCACAACCTCGTGTTGGAATATCTTTACCTTGCTATGTAGTATCAACCTGTCCCCGTTGGAATCAAGCCCAGCGCGTGTACGATGAAGCTCGCCGTCCGAGCCTGGGCTTCTACGCCATCGCGGCCGGGGGGAGAGGAGAAGAAAAGCTCGATGATGTCAAGCTCCAACTAAGATACCTACCTAACGTATCAGAGCCTTCACGAGCGACACTAGCTATAGCGATCAAGATGATTAGGAATAGAGACGGACAACTGAGATAGATGTATTACCAGGTTGTCGGGTCAGCCTTACTATGGCTTGCATGCTGCACGGTAAGCTACCCGATCAATATCAGCCTCATTCCGGACCAAGTCGACAGACGTCACGGTCAACTTCGCGTCAGCTTACCTTCGAAGGAAACTAGCTACCGAAGAAGCTGAAACGTGGGTGAAAATGGGAGCTACGCTATAACGGCATCTCTGACGATCGGGAGATCTGGGATGCCTGTCTCGGAGAATACATATACCAACCTTGCAATAGCCTATTCGCTGTATGGTTATGGGTATCTATCTTTCCCCTGACTAGCCCTTCCCACGTGCCCCTCTCCCTCTCGTGAACTTATGAACCTCGTCACTATCCATAGGAGCTTCCCCATTCGTCACATGTATGCTTTCGATTACCGCGGGTCAGCAGTGACTCTTCATACATTCCCGTCTGATTCACCTCATGGCGTGTGAATCATTCCTGTGAAGAGTACTACGAACTGGACAATTGTACTCACTACGAAGAAGCAGGCATCAGAGCACCAGGGCACCAGGGCACCAGGGCACCAGTTCGCCTATCTCCCGGCAATGGTCGTCCGGGATGGGATGATTGAACTCCTATATCTATCACTGAACTCTACGCCATCGATGATCAAGTTGGAAGCCCTCATTCTACAACATCCAGAACAGCCCGCCTCAAAGTCTCCCTTCATACAGTCTCAGTCTCGTCCAGCAGATCTCTTCTCCCCATTAATCATATAATATTTATAATATCTCGTGTCGCCAACAAGTTCGACGCGATGCCTCAATTCATATTCGTCGAGCTTCCTAGCTTCCGCATCAAGAACGCCAGCGGACAAACGGTACGTCTCAACTACACACAGCTAGGGTTGGTGAGCGCTCTGTACCAATTCGTGCGCAGCGGTCTCCGTAATAGTGATCAAGTCGACTTGTCGGCATCTCTACTCTTCGCGGACGGAGAAGCAGATCTATGGACGGCGATGGCGGGAACTGGAGACGGCGGGCACCACCCGCATGCCGAAGAGAATATGTTGCTGTCATACTTCCAGGCGTTCGACTCCCCGGGATCCTATCCGATTGTCGACGCGATGCTCCTACGGCGCGGCGAACCTTGCAGCAACTGTGCTGGATACTTTACCTTGGGTGGCAAGCATCTTCGACCAGTCGATGGAACACCGACGTTCCGGGCCAAGTTCACGGCCCGGTCCGACCGTTCCTACACCCCGGTCTTCCATCTGGCACGTGAACTCGACGCTGCGCAGCGGGCCACTTTATGGGCCCAGCTAGCACGGATGCGGACGGACGAGCCCGGAGTTATCGTCGCATCTAGTGCTGACATCCCGGTCGGCCAGGCTTATTATCTACTTCACGATTCTCCTTGGTACGCTATCAATAATCAAGAAAGCATGACGGACGCACAAATTGCAGAGGCTATCGCGAGACAGGGGGTCCTCCCGACTTACTGGATCGGGAGGTAGATGGGGTATTACAAAGTGAGTTCCGGATCAGCCCAGAGGCAATATAAGCGAAGGCCTCACGCTCTACCCACAACACATCAATTACTAACCATAATCTAACAGAGGATCCTTCATGATTATAATCATAGACTCAAGACTGGGACTGTATCGTTATTGTACAACACGGCATGGGCTGGACCCATCGGCAAAAGTCGGATCGAGGTCAATTGGCCTGATCAGGGGGGGCGTTTTCTACATCCATATACCACCAAGATAATACCGATTTCGTCTGTAATATAATTTCATAGCATGATTCCTGGGTAGACAAAAACCTTTTCCTCGAAACAGATTTTCTACGATAGATAGCTTCTTACCTAAAATATATACCAAAAATTTGCTGGTCCTGCCTATTTCTTTTTCATTGCTGCGTGCTCCTTTATAGGTTAAAGTTAAGGGTTAGGAAACCAAATGCCTAAGGGTACCTACCTACCGACCTTGTGTAAGTCGGAAATGCAGTTTAGTCGTTTCCCAATAACTACGGGCTCTACTATTCATTACTATTAAACACATAAAAAGTAAGAGTATAATGTTTCTAATGAAGTAGGTAGTTGAGTTAGAGAGTTTCTCGCACAGCAACAAATTATTCCCCTGAGCGTCTTTTGGTTTCATCTCGTAACCGAGATAGCTTAGCGAAGCATAACTCTGACCAACTCTACTAGATCGATTTATGTTTTATACCTAACCAGAAGTCTACCCTGGTAGGTACCAAAGCGGTAGCTACTCACCTCATTGGAATTAGATCCAATATTCAATTCATGTGAGGTAATATACACCGAGGTGAGGTAGTTAAGTGATATCGCTCAGCACGTAAGACAACGCATGAGACAATATGTTATGAACTAAGTTTCGATATACTAACTATCTTATATTCATGCTCCTAGTAACAAGGTAGACTACGGTTCGCTTGCTTATATTCTAGTTGTTAATCAAGGCAGATGTTAACCTACTGAGACTTATATGGGGCCTGTCATGAGGTGGGCCATGAAGCGTGGGAACAACTTCGTTCTTCTGCAAGGCACTGTAACTGAAGTAGCTCCGGCTCGCAGAGCTATATATACAGAAAGCGGCCTTTGCTCTACATGTCTTATGCGGAACCACTAATAGGACCTACTGACGATAAGTTTATAGAATCGTATAGTGATATGTGTGGCTTATATGTCAAGACTAATACGAATCTGCTTGCTTTAGGATAGAACAACTTAACTAATGTTGAAAGGGGGTATAGACTAAAGATGCTTCTTGACTCGACCACTCATCTCTGCTACTCTACGATATTTCCGTCGTCATTAACGGGCCGGCCGATGGGAGATGGTGTCCTTTCCAAAGGGGTTTTAGGGGTGATTCTAGGGGATCACGCACTTTATTTAGGCAGACAATAAAATAGGACCTAACTTTCTAATTAGATGTAAAGTCTATCTGTTACTTAAGAAGTATAGCAGGTATAACTCACTAAATGGTTTGCGTAGATTTAATACTTAAACAACATGTACCATTCTTAATGAAGATAAACAATAATATCATACTCTCTTAATTCAATCGGCCACTCCAGGTCTTACTCAAGCCTCTAGTCATCCCGTAAGAGTTACCTGTTAGTCCTAAGTATTGACTAGGTAGTTACCTACTTGATCATACCTAAGACTATATCCCAGAGCTCTACAAGATTTGCGTATACCTAGTACGAACAGAGTCAAAACGCTTTTAACAAATAGGTCAGTTCGAGAGATTATTCATAGTATTTAATAGAGAAATTAGTGTGATCTCTCTCGCACTCTTGACAGGGTGACGTTTTGAACCGCACAACTATGACATCTAGGTTTAACTACCTTCTACCTGTCAATAGCAAGATTACATTTGGGATTTTATAGATTACAGCCTTTATAGGTATCATAAATAGATTTCTATCCATCCTCATTAACTCTGCTAGTAGACCAGAATCCACGGCTCTTAAACGTACCTAAGGTACAGGGCTTATTCAAGTTATTGGAGTTCCATTCTATGAGCACTTAGGGAGCATACGACGCTCAGAACTGCATATTATCCTCCCAATATCAACGTTGATTAATGAGAAAAAAAGAAAAGATACTTAGTATTGAACATCTAAAAGCTCTAATATGTAAAAGATCAGTTTCTTGTTTACGTCCCCTACTGTGGAAAGTTCACGCTGTAGCCAAGATTATTATTCACCCACGTTCAAGTATCGTGGTTGCCAGTAATGAAAAGTTAGTTTTACGAGGAGACTAATATAATACGATGGCTATACGACTCAGTAAATACTTGATTTATCCATAGAAGCAAACATAGAGATAAATGATTTAAGAATCATATGTTGTTTCATCATAATGGGCCGCGCCAACAACTTGGCAATAACAATAAGGCGATCACCGCCGTGATCTTCCGCGACTTACCAGCTCAGTTTTAGTAAAATCCTAATCCTCAAGTTAAGGCTGGATTCTCTAGAACAGAAACGAGTCCAAGTTTAACTATGCTCATCCAACGCTTCCTCACGTCTCAGCAACGCCTGCTGTGATCAGCCGCAAACTACCCACCCCCAGTTAACGACAGAGAACAGCTTCGTACCAGAATAGACGGTTATCCTTTCGTTGCTACCCTGTGCCTGTGCATCTTGGACCCTCCATGCGATTGTGGCGTCATACTACTGCAAGCGTGCATTTTTCTGCCTGCACCTACACTAAGAAGGTTGACTGCTCCTCATCTTGACATTCCCCCGCTTCTTGGCCGCTAGCGAGGTCGATGATAGCGTTAGCCCTTCGCCACTTTTTAGTCATTCGCATAGTGAAAAGGAGACGACGCTCCTCTAGAGCCAAGGATTGGATGATGGTTGACTAAGAAATATGAAACTTGGCTAATTACTTGTTTGGCGTGTTGGAGATTCAGGGTAGGTGGTATTGATGGAGGTGAGATAGGTTGTTGCTGGCATGCTAGCTAGGGGAGTAGCAGCACAACTCTACCGATGCACGAGGGATTATAGACTAATGTAAGACTAGAAAACTGATAGGTATAGCTAGGAGATGTTTGCCCTGGATGATCCATTAGCTTTAGGGGTCTAGAAGATGGGTGTCTAATATCGTTGCGAAGGCACTGTGATCAGATAAGTCAGTAACCACACATATGAGCAGTTTCTGCTTTCGATGCCAGTTTATAGAGGGGCTTCGCATTGGAAACTAATGACACCTCCTGTCTACTTCTAACTGGTCCTGTCTCCAAGGAGCATCTCGACCGAACGCATCCTCGTAGATCACCGGTGAGCTAAGCCCGACATCAAGGTTGCACGTCTGGTTACTATCTGATAACTAGTCTAACCTGATATCTTTATAAAAAAACGTGAAAACCGAGAGCGAAAAAAAAAAAACATCTGATGTCTACCCATTTAGGGTTACCGACAATATATAGTTCTAGAGCGCATCGGACAGCCGGGACAAGACGGACTGGCCGAGAGGCGGTTGCATTCCGAGTCTTCCGACCGTCTAACCTCTCGACCCCTCCGCAAAGCGGATGTCGTATAAAACGTAAGCGACCGTCCTAAGACGTCTTTACGTGATGTGGGCTGACCATAGGCAGCTGTTCCGATGGCGGATGAACTACGGTACGCTCGGTTGTTCGAGCTCAGGTTAGAGTGCGCGTATTAGCGCCTCGATTTTGCCATACTAGGACTTTCACCTGAATAGGGGTAGTATAGCTAGTAATATGGGCTAGACGCTTCTTCCCCTTACTCCAATTCGAGCACCAAGCTATAGCTTAACTTAGATGGCCAATTGTGTTGGATTGGAGACTAGGTCAGAACTATGAGGCTTTGGTGTCCTATAGAAACCTCGAACCTCAAGAGTATAGAGCTTGGGGTATTTGGGGTATTATACCCAGTTGTGTTCAGGAGAACCATTAGAGATCCATCGCTGGTTTAACCTTGGGTTGACAATGTAGATAGACTAAAAGAGCACAGTTGCGTAAACCCCCCGTGGACAAGTCAGCGCTCCGCGTATTCGCACATGAACACGTGCAGTACGTAACCTGCTTTGCCGCTACCCCAGACCCCATCTGCAGTAACGAAGCTCCGTGCTTCTATCTAAGAAATGGAGGGCAGGAGGCATTTCCCCAATGAAGGTATAATAAGATCCCTACGTGCAGAATTAGAATATGCGGAGATAGGCTCGTGCGGAGGGAACATTGTTGGTTTCAATTGAACTCATTGGGGTAAGACAAGGTCTCTGAAAATTCCTGACCTTGGTTTCCCGGTCCTGCGGATTCACCGCTGTTTTACTTGTGCCATGTGCGTAGGCCGAAAGAATCCCAAATCCCTCGTTTCACTTGCTATCGAACCATAAAAGTCAATGACGCCTTTTAATCCCGATCTGCATCGTATGAAGAAACGTATCGTATGATTGGGGAGGGAATATCTTAGTAGAATCGAGTCGTTGCTAGACGAACGATGGATGAAATTGAGCGATTCTGCGAACCCTGCTTGGCCCTTGGCCGCATCTCCCGGCTGGTCACCTGGACACGATCCTCTGCGGAGCATTTTCTCCTTGGGAATGTTGGCGTTCGGCAAACCCCATGCGGCTGGCGTTGAACGACTTCCCGACGAATCGCAGTAAAGGATTCCCCTTCTAGTGAAGAAGCCGGAGCCGAAAAAGATTATGTAGTAATATATCCGGAGACGGTCACATCACCGAAAAGCTCACCCAAAAAGGATCTCGGTATGTAATACCATAATATTTCTACGGATCGAATGAGAAGAGAGAATTGGCTTGGGGAAATAGTTTGGAAATGTATACTACAGTTACATATATGCAGGCTCACTGGTTCATTGAAAGTTGTGTGTCAGAATCCTTCTTCCGTGCGCGAGTAATGACTAGAAGCTTGGTTACATGTGACGATTCGAGTACGTAGGACATACAGCAACAGCAACAGCAACGACAACACTGTGCGAGCGACGACGAAGTTAATGTTATGTTCTGCCGGTTCTGTTCGTGGCGTCGTCGCACAAAGATCGGATCTCTTTCTCCATCTGCGGGCTGCGAGCTGCAATCGAAGCGTCATGATTATGAAGTCTTACACCGGTAAATAAGCCACGGGGTACAGGTCGATCTTTTATATGAGGTCTCAGTCAGCCAAAATGCAAGTAAGTTTCAATCCCGACGGGGAACGCACGGTCGTGTGTCGGATTTTGGACGCCGGACCTTTTTGCATAGGTAACTATCTTTTTCTCGGAACCAAGCAGTTGGGAAAGAAATATGATAAGAACCTGTCGATCTGGTCCCGAACTACCGGTGTTTCTCCATCCCTAGGTAGATATCACCATTTCTCGGTCTACAACTATTATTAGACCCGCGGGATTGCTAAGGTATCGAAAGCAAGCAAGCAAGCAAGAATGGCCCCCGGCGCGGGCTTCGGGGGAGGAGAAAACCGCACGGAGCTCTTTTTCACGATGTACGTAAGACTAAATTCCGATCAAGCTAGCCCCCTGTTTCCCCCGCGGGACTGGGTTTTGTTTCCCTAGCATCGTTTCTTAGTGTCAAAAACGCTTAAATAAGCCCACCTATTCGGAATGGGACGGATCTTAGCTCGTATTTTTGGTAAGGAAGATAGGTAAAACCTTTGGCGCCTCGATCTTGTTACTACTGCTACCAGGTATGTAATACCAGGTACTGTTCCTAGATTTATCGATCTTCAGCCAAAAGCCCGATGCTGTGTAAGTGCAACCAAACGAGGCGTGCGATGGTTGGATCCATTATGCTATCTCGATGAGATGTCGTACTAGGATAAATGACGATCAAATTTCGAGTTCGTCTTATATGTTGGTTAATATATATGATGGCTAGGTTTTAAGAATGTTTGGTGGTTATATCTGCCGGGGATTTGAGGCAGCAAATATGTAAATTTCCTCAACGTCTTTCGCATTACTGGGTCTTTACGACAAACGAATCAGTTACCCCCTTTCTGGTGGATCAATAAGAATCCAACTGACTAGGTAGTAAGAGCTTCAGCTAACAGCTCTCGTCTAACTAGTCGTTGAACCAGAGGATAAAGAGCTATGGCTAGAAATGCATTGGTCTGAATGAACGAACTGTCGTGTTATTGGACTGTTTGGTGGACACTGGCTTCAATTTACGTAAAGAATGTAGGCTATGTTATCTTGTCTTCAAACTGGCCAAGGCCATTAGGTAAATAAGCGGCTATCACCATAGCTCCAAACCTAGTAGATTTACTATGTAGGATTGAGGGAAGTTGGGAATAGCCTCAGTAAAAAAAGCCTTCACAAGGGTAAGCAACATGTTTTTTTGTTACAGGCTATCTCAATGTGGTCTTTCTCCCCGAAGGAAGATACAGACAGTGCCAAAGAACAAGCGACCCGCTGATCGACACGGGTATAAACTCGCTTGTCTTATTGGAGCATGGGTCCCTGTCACTGCCTAGCTCGGAAACCCGAATGAGAGCGATTCTGGTTGAGAGGTCTGTGCCTCATCGGCACTCCCCTCAAGTAGAATCTTGGCCCCTTACTTTAGAAAAATAGCCCAACAACTTTGCCATCCAGAAGGTCGAGTTTGCTAACTTACAGATGGCACGGGAGAGGCGATATCCCTTTTCCAAATGCCGATCCTAGTCCAATGAAATTTCAAAACACTACGATACTATCTCCCAACGTAACCTCATGGTAGCAGAGCCTACAGACGAGCCTAAGACGAGCCCGGGCTAGATTTCACATTGTCTGCTGTCTGACCTTACACAGCATATGTAATATGCATTATCTAGCATGACAGCGTATGGTTCTCGCCTTCGTAGAAATAAAGAATCGATCGAACTTGACGAGAAGCTATTCCCAGCCAATGTCGACAAGTGCTGGCGTTATAGTAGTTCGTAGCCCAGCTGTCAGCTCTTGGCGTAAAACTCGATGATTGGCAGCGTTCTGTCGTAGCATCCGAAAGACGTGTTACCACATATAGCGCAATCACATGTCTCCTGCATCATCCTCATCATAGCTGCACAACATATGGAATATCGTCGCTTTGGTAAATATATACGAATGGATAGATAGATAGATAGATAGATAGATAGGTATGGTATAGTATAGTTATATCAAAAAAATAAAGGTCCCACCGGATGCATGTTTCCCTTACGATCGGTAAGCGTATCAATCAAAAGCCCGAATCCGCCCTAACCCTCAATATAGTCTTTCGGGCCTACTTGTGCGTTTGCAGAACGGACAACCCAGCAAGTCTTGCCCATGGGGAAAGCACAGCATGAAATCGAGATATTCCCGTCTCCCCCGAGATCTTTCTTTTCTACTCTTCCCCCAGAAAACCCACATGAAGCCAGCAGAGCGACCCACGATGCTGAACTTAAGACGTAGCTTTGAGGGGAAGGGGGG
>KZ112946.1:46079-91460 GCA_002120325.1 Daldinia sp. EC12
GGGGGGGAGGGGAGTTATCCTAGTTGTTTAGCTGTGGGACTTGGGTGGATTTTTTCTTTGCTTCTCTACCCCTCTGCGAATATTCCTAGTAAGCGCTAGGTATACTACCAATGTAGGATTTTTTGAAGCCCATGTTGCGGTGTATCTCCTACCGTGGCGGTGTCTAACTCGCACGAAAAGTTTATACCCTCGTCTTCTAGCTTGGGCCGATACACATCTACATCTACTTAGGACTTTGTCGTCGTCACATGGCCTCCATCGTAGGTATTGATGCATATGGGCCGTCAGCCTTACAAAGCCAGGGGGACGGAGAATGCTTTTACTATGTATGGATCAGTAAGGGAGAAAATCATTACTCGCTCTAGTTGGGCAGAAGGAGGCTCTATTCAATAGGTTCCTCTCCGTTCCTTTTCGTTTCGGCCCGCTTTGTTACTGCACTGCGGGCCAATATCAACTTTGAGTCTGGCGCCGTAGCACCTTTGACACCCGCCCCGGCCCTGCCGCAGCAAGCGCCACGAATGCCGCGAGCGAAAGCCTCACGATCGTTTCTTGTCAGGGCCCGAATGCTACCTAGTCCCGTTCCCCCTGGACGGTGTGACAGCGAGCTACCCATCTGAGATTACCGGACCCATCTACTTTCAAGGCTTCAACCTGCAGCTGTCGTCGATTCCTCCTCTTCTTAACCCTTTCTGGAAACTCTGTTCTCTTGTGTATCAAGTAAGAGCTTCTCGATTTGAGGCTTTTATTTATAACTAACTGCATGCCTAACCTTTATACTCACCTCCACCCCCCTCCTCTTAAGCCCATTCTCACCAGTCCATGTTCAAGCTATGTTATTAGCCTTACACCCCCTGAGTCCCCGACGATTATTTTCAGTTTTCGGTACTCGCGGCGCCGAACAGGAATCATCTTGGGGCCCGCTTCCATTCACTCGCCCGGGCCATTAGTCTCCGCTACTACTGCCACCTTGGCCCCTTGCCCCCTTTCCGTAGAATAAATAATAAGAAGCCAACGATTTGCTACTAACTCGCCGCGAGGTGTCGTCATCGTCGTCCGGGGTTTGTTTCGCTGGCCCTGGGCGGCGGTAACCGCCAGATTGCAGCAACGCTAGAGCCGTAGCAGGAAAAAAGAAATCTCGCAGCTGTTCCCCACGGAGAAGAAGAAGAAGCAGAAGCAATCATAATCGCTGTCGTTACGACATAATGAGGGGGAATACGTATGGACTAACTATAGGTCGAAACGATGCCTTCGTTTTCTTTCTTCCATATTATCATCCCCGTTATCCCTCCACTGTCGACACGCGGTCCTCACATTATGCGAGTGCGATTGGGTAGCTTGTCATATTGGGCCGATGATCGTTACGAGCTTGCGAGGAAGAAATGAGGAGTGCATGAGAACCCATAGCTTTGGGGCCGCCCTACGCTTGCGATAGCTGGCTGCGGTGGTTCTATCTAGGTCGCTGGATCTAGTTTACGCTATTTTATGAGCTACCGCTGGAATATGGATGGGCGCACTGCATGATGATGGTTTGTGTCTCACCGGCAGAGGTAAGAGTCGGATCCAGTTGCTCCGCAGACTCCTTAGAACGGTCGCAGCCCTCGGCGATGATTCTCAAAATGTCTTATTTTTTTTTTTCTCTAAGCAGGTTTCATTAGGTAGGTAGTTGTTATGAGTTATACTACGTAGTAGAAAAAAGAATAAGAGTACGTCGGGTATCTAGTCAGAATTAAGCGAGAGATCCAATAACCCCCGGCCCAAATGTCTTATTGGTCAGTGACCGAAAATCTCAAGATCGCCGCGGGGATTGGTGCTGGCTCTTCGAAGACGACGAAATATAGTTTTGTATTTCGTATATGATCAACGTTGAGCCTCTCTCCACTTGGGTTTTATTTTGACGGCACGTTTCGCCTGAAAAAGGCACGGGTTGGGAATCAACGACCTGCTTTAGGAATTAAGGAAGAACGTATACCAATAGTCTCGCCTTGAGCTGGCAGTAACAAATGAAAACGTCTACGTTATGGGGGGGTATGGGATCTTGGAAATAGAAGCCCAACCAGTTCGAAAATGACAACATCGTCGAATGATTCGATGTAAAGTAAAGGAGAGAATCATCCGATGATCCACAAAAGCCGTGTATCTATAATCTATGTCGTCGCTGCTTATAGAAGATCTCATCGAATCGAGTTTTTGGGTATTGAACTGTCTGACATGTCAAGAGTTAATTGGTATGAAGGGTCCAAAATTTCAACAACAAACGACGGCGACGACAACAAAGGCCGTGAGAATTTTTTCTTTCCTTCGTTCGCCTCCCAGTGTAAGCAAGAACCCATATCTTGTTTTGGCTAGCTGAGATGCCAAGAACAGGTAAATGCTACGTACTGTAGCACTGTAGTGATCGACGACGCTGCAGGCCCTTAGCCGAGGATATGAAGGGGATGGAACACAACTGCGACCAGTCGATATAAGCACGGTATTACCTACACTGTCTCACTTATTAACTCAAAATCGGATATTAATTCCTATTGCTTACATATCTGTCGAGTCGAGAGACAAACCCCGTCAGCCTTGTCATCGCTCTTCTGCGATGGCCTGCCACCGGTCGAGATTTTTTTCTTTCTTTTTCTTTTACTAATTTTGCTAGAATGTTACATTTGCTGTACGCGCCTCGATAATCCCGAGTGGCAAAATCTCGAGGTTATCTCCAATAGATACGTAATCGTTACGCTGCAAAACAGGCCGGGGAAGACATAAACGTACACACCCTTCTGCGGCGAGTAGATATACGCCTGCAGCAACGGCATAAAAGACTCACCTCGAACCGTATCCGGCGGGAGGACGGGCATGTATAATTTGACGGGGAGGGCCATCTCCTCTTCTAATATGTCAATTAGCACATGAGTCTAGTATATACTGGGAATAGAGCTCTGTAGTGTGCGTAGTAGCTGGCCAAGGTATCAAGATAGTACGGTGCAGGATAGGGTTGCTTCCAATGCACATTTCGCAGTCCAGTACAGTAAATAGACGCGCCGATCATAGCGCTAAGGTAATAAGACCGTAGAACGGATTCTTGCGCGACGACATAGTCAGTAAAGTACGGTCCGAGAACAAAGGTCCCCCCCCTAATAGAACCCTCCTTTCAAAGGTTCTTGAGACCCTTCGAACCCTTAACAGGATTTATACACTAGACGAATACCATTATGGAAAAGTATAATAGTTAAAAATAATACGTATCAGAAAGACAGAATTGTCTCAACGAGGTGGGTGAGTTGCATAGCGAATCATCGTAAAGGAGGGCCGTTGTCGGAGTTCTTATCTGACCTGAAGTCTTTCATATTTGATCTCTTGCCGTATTTAGAAAGCTGCTCACTTTAAATCCTGCATTGGTACGAAACCCAGGTGCATCCTTTTCATGGTTATTGAAAATGTCTTAAAAGGCTGGGTGTCGCCTGTAGGATGGGAGAAATATAATACGAAGATGCGCCCAGTCGCAAACAAGTAAGGTGAGAGAATGCGGTGTAGTGTAGTTGTATGAAAAGAGAAAAAGAAGATTGTCTGGAGCGTTTCCAAGCGCTTTAAAGGATGTCAAATCGCGAAGGTCTAGACTGAAACTTGTGGCTGGGCATGTAGATCAGATTTTCTTTTGATCTGGGACGATGATCGTGTAACCCGGCATGTCAGAAGCCCAGGCCAGACCCAACTCGGTCATATCGGGAGTACCATCAAGGAGACGCCTTGGGAACGTTTTGACTGACAGGGATGTGATAATTATCACGAACAAACAAACTTCATTGTTCGTTTTCGATATCGCCATAAAGCTGCCAAGTAACGTAGCGTAGTGTATGTACGAAACTTTTCTCTCTCACACCAAAATTAGTCTAATTTGCCATCGATATCTCCCCATTGTCTTTCTCCATACCCCGGACGTTTTCTTTCAACGGGGTCTTTACATAGAATATGGGGATAGAGATGAAAAATTTTTCTCTTTAAGGAGCTCTGATAGTGTCGCTTATGAATGGTTTGAATGGTTAGAACCCCACTACTAGGGATTCATCTCTTACCCGAGTTTGGGAGTGCGGCGCTTGTTCAGCTCCTTTTTAGTACCCCCAGTCGAACGAACAAGGTCTAGGGTATGGAGCTTTGACCAAGTTATGGCCTGTTCTAGAGGATATGGGTACAGGGATATCTTCGACGTGCATCAAAGCCATT
Organism: Daldinia sp. EC12; assembly: GCA_002120325.1. Taxonomy (NCBI): domain Eukaryota; kingdom Fungi; phylum Ascomycota; class Sordariomycetes; order Xylariales; family Hypoxylaceae; genus Daldinia; species Daldinia sp. EC12. The sequence continues at coordinate 50,286 of KZ112946.1, forward strand.
GTGTCGTAGTTCGGTAGAGCCAGGATTGGATTTGGCATTTAACGAATCAGAAGACGTTGCGCCAGCGTTGGATCCGTAGTGTACTGTGGAATCTCAACATTCCTTATACATAAGCGTATTTCTCTTACCGACCTTGAAGGACAAGATAACGAAGCGCCCAGGAGAACAACCATCTTGGTAAAACCACATGCAAATGTAGTGTATGCAACATAGCAACGCCGGCGCCGCGTAACCACTAATACGCGAGATGCGGAATGGCGAAATTACAAAGTCGCGTCGACGGGTTTTTTTAGTCCTTGGAAGATTGTTGTTGAAGATTTAAGCGAGAGAGCGCGAGGCTCTGCTGTGGACGCCGAAGGAGGCGGGTCGATCACATCGCCTCAATTGCCAAAATCCTGAAAACATGAATGCAATTCTTCTTATCTCTTTCCTTTCGGAGGACAAGGCGCAGCATGATGGAATAAGTAGAAATGGGGATCCGAGTCCGTCGACGCCTCCTTTTTAAACGGCTTAAGATGCAGATGGCGACACCCGGGTATGCATGAGTGACAGGATGGTGAGTGTTGCTATTGGTGATGAAATGTTGCCAATGTATGAGGCGAAGCCTTATGGCTGCATGCCTCCCGCCGAGCCAGCCGTGTTGTTAGTCAATAGAGCAAAACATTAATTAAGTAACTAGTTATAGGAATTTTGACTAGTTAAGGTAGTTACCTAGTTTATGTAGGTAATTAGTTATATTATTCGATATTTTACCCTTATCTCGAGAATTGATTATTTTTTTTTTTCTTTTCGTTCCCTGTTCCTTTTCCCCGTAGTCAGGTCACACCTGGGGTTGTCACCTACAGGTAACTTACATATATAACTTACATACCTAATGTACCTAAAGCTACCTATATTGGCGGATTGGGTAACCTACAGCCCGCATCTCAAGTAACACGACTGAATGCAGGGACTTTTCAGCGATGGTGTACTACCCAGTACCCATTAGCTAACGACTTACAAAGATGGCCCGGTCTAACGTAGTGCGAGATGAGGGATTAGGAACCGTCAAGGGCCGTCAAGGGCTGAACTTGTTAGTAGGTTTCGTGATCGATAGCGGTCTCGTTTAGTCTGATACTATCTACTCAGTATCCCGCATGCTAAGCGTTGACATGACTCCGACGGCCATCCCCAAGATACTAGAGCATAAATTTTATTTTACAAATGGGCTGGATGCTCTTGGGTAAAGTCTGGTGGTGACATGTCATATACCACATACCACATACCACATACCATGCTATTATGTATACCTCTTATAATATAAACTTCTCTTTGAAGAGGCTTCGTTATACTTCCTACTTCACGTGAGGCACAGTCTAATACGACCCATCTGTGATGACACTGCATCAATGAAACGCAACTCGCAAAAGATCGACAGCTAGGAAAGGTCTCTCAAGCCATCCCGGTGGCCGGCTTTGAAGCGGGGCAACGGTTTAGGAGCATGTAAAAGTCAAAGCACCACGCGTTCCTAAGCTATCTCCCCTTCCTATCTCAAGGTTTAGCGATCTCGTCGGGACGGTTCGAGCTTGTAATATAAACTATAACGGGAAAGAAGGCCGTGAGACAGTGATGGGTGTGAGCGGGACACCGACAGGGGGGGAGGACCGTCGACAGGTAGTGTTAGTAGTGCAGGTAGTAAAATGACAAGCTTAATACCTGTACAATATCACAACAGTAATAAGCTTTCCGCGTACACGCGCAACAGCATCTGTAAATAGGCTTGTGGATGTACCTAGCATGTACAATCAATACTAGGTATCTGCTTGTAGCATGTATGTAAGCATTCCTGAAGTCCTCTTTCTCATCGACCGGGTATTTTCACTTCTCCGCGGTCGTCTCCTCAATTGCCGCTTCCATGCTGGCTTGCTTCTAATACATAGCCATGCATGGAAAGGAGACATTACCATGGGAATTTATCCTTTTGACGGCGGCCGACGGATGCAAAAGCTAACGAAACTAATTTCTTCGACACACAGACGCCAAATCTCCGTGAAACAGCTTAGCTTTTCGTCCAATGACATCGTCGGGGAGTTTCTTTGTACGACGTACATAACGGACACAGTAAGTTGACCACCTGCACTGCACTTCGGAGATAGAACATTAATGACCTGAACCTCTCAGTATAGGTGCTACATGTACCTATCATCAACTCGTGGCAGCCACATCACGCATTCCTTGTGTCTCGTTAGGTTAGGTAGTTTTCTCGTTGTCTTGTTTCCCCCAACCTGTAGAAAAAAAAAAGACTGTGATATAGTAACAGAAGATTCTCTTCGATAATCTCGTTATTGATCAATTAAGCCATTGATAACGAGGAGACACACAACCTTCCCGGATATTTTTATTGGCCTCGATCATTGCCATTTAATAAACAAGTTGCATGATCCTGCTGCAGTCCCGAAGCTCTCTACGCCTCCTCTTTCTATGCGCTGATACACAGACACACACCCCGATGCAAAGTTGCAGGTAGTTTAGTTTACTTACTGGGCTTCGTGCTTCACTGCATGGCGCATTGCGTCTGCGAAAACGGTTGGATTAATCATTTATGATTGGATTGACCAATGCCCGAAACGCAGGGAGTCAACCAAGGATGTATCATAGTATCTTTTTTTTTTTTTTTTTTTTTTTTTTAATCCTCCTCGCTCAACTACGTCATCGTGATACCTCACGCAATCTACTAAATAAATATCTTTGGCCTCTTCTGGACCAGTGTCTCTGGGCTGGCGCGAGAAGTATCCCTGCTAGTGCCTACTTGGCTCTAGCTCAGTAGGAGGCTCTCCACCCTCCTTCACCTCCCATCCTCACATCCTTGATATCCTTGAACCTTGCTTGGTGTACGGAAATATACGTATCTATTCTCCTTGTCCCCACTGCACCTTGCTTAGACCGTGCCACCGTACTGTACTCTACGCAATAAACTCAGATAAAAAAAAAATAAAATAAAAAAAAGGTCGGATAACGTTTCTCGTCCGTTGGCCCTGTAATGTAAGATAGCCTAGAAAGCCGGTCTTCTTCCCTCACCACTCCCTTTCAAGCAATGTACACTACCTACACTACTCACACTACTCACACTACTCACACTACTCACACTACTTCGTACCTCCTCTAACATACATATGTAAGGTAAGTATGTGTAAGGTATGTATGCTTCCATTTCATGCAGATGGGCCCATCGTCGTTTGATACTATTTTTCTAGATACGGGGCCCCATGCGTTGGATGTGCGAATCCTAAATGCATTTCGACTAATACTATGTGACCTAGGTATGTGACTATGTCAATGTGGGACTCCAGTCATTATATATTGACGGCTCTGGGTGCTGGTTAGGCATGTAATATGTAATATGATTTATATTTTGTTAGCTTTTTAGTACCTAATAAGGGTAAACAAGCTCCATGTGCGTGTGCCAGTTGGAAGACTTCGTATCCGATCAAAGTAAGCCGGCCCCCCGACGGCGAGGGCTAAAATCTTGGAAATACCCAGTTTACTAACCCCGTCCTGTTGAATGTGATAAAACGTATTACATAGTAGTATCATCAATCACCGTCAGCATAAGCCGCAAAGGCCCTCTTTTAAAGGTCCTCTTAAAGATAGGCGTGCTGCAGAACTTTCCAAATCATCCTCTTGTCGGGTTCTCGAATACTCTTCCCTTTTCCTTCTATTATTGTTTCCATAGTCTCTTCCCTTTTCTAATAATTGTGAATCACGTGGTAGGGATGTAATTCTAGAAACTCCCGTACAGCCGAGTCGAGGATGTTTTTCTCTGGTAGACGTGTGTTCATTGTATGGGGATCATGTGTTGAAGCTGATGCAATTCTACCTAAGTACGATAACGACCCACGATTTTCTTTTTCCTTACTGCGGCTTACGGCTAGGTCCAGCACAGTACGTGTTCAATAAATCACTCTGTGGGCCAGAATAGTGTATTTTAAATGGTGTTATCAATCCATTGGCCCCTGCCTCTTAGATATCTCAATACAATTGGTCAAATACTAGGAACCCCTCCCCTCCTTGTTGTTCGTGGCCCATGCTCCTGCCATCGAAAACATCGACTATCGCCCCATTATACTTTGTGGGCATAGCGGTGCATATGGATTGCATAGGTAGTAGGTAGCAGGTAGCAGGCAAAAAAAAAAAAAAAAGCTTGCTGGGGTTGTCTCAAGAAGTCAGGAAGTCAAGCCCGGCTAGCCCAGTCAGTGGATACTAAAGAAAAAAAAAAAGGCAGCCACCGTGCCCGCCAAGTTAGCGCTGCTACTGTATTGTTGTTACCTATCGCTGCTCGTAGTCACCCCCCGTCGCCCCAACATTAAGTAGGATAGTGGATGAATATGGCCACCGGGGATCGAATACTAGTACAAGGTATATGTTTAGTTTAGTACATATGTAAACCTCCAGCTAAGTTACCTACCCACAACTTCTTCCCTCCGTTCGCCGCCGAGTTTTTGTCTCTTCTTTTACCACCTCCCTTCCTAAACTTCCTACAGTTCAAAGGCAGGCCTAGGATTGTAGATAGCATCATCCGCAACTCCTAAAACCCCTTCTCTATTTGCCATTCGATCATCGAACCAGAGAAGTTGAAAAAGAAAAGAGCCGTTGCCCTAGTTATTTCTGTGGATTTGGTGGATTTGGATCTGGACCACTGAACATCGACGAACCCGTAAACAACACAACCTTTGCGAGTCAATTCCGTCATATTTGCAACTCACAGCTGTAGCCTCGACCATTTGACCACCACATATATCCAGGAACCCAACCCGCCACAGGGGAAAAGAAACTGATAGAGATCACGGTACGTATACTTGCTGGTCTGGATTTCGAAAAAAAAGACAAAGCCGATTAAACGTAACAAAGAACGATCCTCCAACATTCGCCATTCCTACCGATACCTACTCATTAAATCACACCCATCAACCAACAAACGCCTTACGCACCCTTTGTGACGGGGCATTCCACTACCGCTGCGATCTTGATTGTTTTTTTTTTTTTTCCGGTTTTCGAGGGATCTTTTTTTCTGGCTGCCGCCCGGGTTATTATTTATAACATCATCCATATATCGACCATTCCTCTTCCTCCTCCAAGGCAATTATACAGCAGCTTAGAGTCTCCCAGCGTTGGTCATCCTTAGTCGATAGGTAATTGTTGAGTACGCCGGAGAAGACATTTGCACTGCTGCTGGAATATTGCCTTTGCATATCCTCTCTTCGCTTCAACAACTTGACTTCGGACGGTTCTATCTATGGGCGTTCTGTAAGCAGTTCGTTCTGCTTGCCTGCCTTGGTTCGTGCGTGTAAGTCAAACTTTCATGTATAGCCTCACCAATAATTATTCCCCCATTCCTATATAATCACCCTTCCAGCTTTAACCCTACCTGCCCTCCCTGTGAACCCCATGGGGAGATGTATCAGATTTCAGGGATGGAGACAAGATGGGTTAGGTATGCGAGATATCATTCCTAGGTGCCGTCACCTCTGACAACGCCACAAGCGTCGAGATATCTCACATTCCTTAGGATCTTGCCCCAATATTTTTTTTTCTGTGATGAGTCCTGTGTTAAAAACATCCAACGCTTCCCATTCACCTTGTTGACCATGATGCCTGCTTCTTGTTCCAAAGACTCCAGCGATTGGGAGTCCAAAGATTGCAATTCCAAATAATGCTCTTTATCATGGAAGCTTGTATCAAGTCCAATAATGCTAACAGAAATTCCCTCCTTCCTAGGTTTTTGCAAGTGCCCAACCGGTCTTTCAAACGCAAAGGTCGCCGGCACTACTGCTTCTTCCGCAGGGCTTGATTCGTGGCTTGAAGTCTGGACGAGGAGACTATTCCCTTGTCTGCCTCGATTAAAATCTGTCATTCCCCAATCCAACAGCGTCAAGCCTGAGGATTTATATCCATCTACCCTTCTAATATTACCTCAGCCATATTCCGAATCTTTGAAGATGCCTTATACACCGCCCTCCCACCGTTCTCCCGCCTCCTCAGTTCCCCCTTCTCCTGATGTTAGTCGAAGATCATCCTTAACCCTACAAAGCCCCGCTTCACCGAGACCTACCTTGCCTCGGTCTGCCTCTTATCTTACTAGACACCGAAGGGCATCTTCGACCGGGAGTGTGACTCCGGTTACGCCACGCCCAACTGCAGATGGTCCCACTCCGGATATCACTCCTCCGGGAACATCGGATAATCTAAAGGGTATGGCGGTTTCCCAGGCGACTCCAGTCAGACAATCGCCGCCACCGGTTGCTGATTCAAAGTCTATGCCGCCGGGAGCTATTATCTCACCTCCAGAATCGTCTAGTGAAGATGAGGGGTCTGCTGAATTGAAAAAGCGAGGGCGGGAGATTGAGAACATGAAGGAACTAAAGGAAGCTATCAGCTCGATACCACAGCACCGCTCGACATCGCCGATTAGATCTTCGCCTGGTGACCTGCTCCTGTCCGCGTCACAGGTTAAAGAATTAACTGGAGAATCGCGCCAAGCACTTCTTACAGCTAGTCTACCCGCGATTAATACCGGATCCCGAAAGATTTCTCATTCAAGGTCGAACACGGATTCTCATATCTATATGTCAAAGTCAGCGGACGGGTCTATAAGCACATCCGAGGAAGGCTCTGAGCAAGATGAGCCACTCAGGAAGCCGCCGATGGTGCGGAAGAAGTCTGGAGAGCTAGTTCGGCCGGCGCTAAGGCCACATAAACGGCCATCCAGCATGCCCGGAACGCCGACATTTTCGAAGGCCGTTCACTTCGACTCGCATCTTGAGCATGTACGTCACTTTCTACAAGTTGACCGACCCCTCGCAGTCAGTGCCGGCACTTCCCCGGCGGATAACTATGAAAGCGAGAGTGAATACCCGTTCGGGGTGGTCGAGAAGAAGAGCTCGCGGCCGGCATCTTTTGAGTGGGAACTTGTCCTGAACAACTTCCCCGCGGAGACGCCGGTACGCAAGGCACTTCCCGTCCGGTTGGAAAGAGTGTGGATGTCGCCCGATCAGAAGTCCCTGATAGGATCGATAGCCGTTGCCAACCTTGCTTTCCACAAGTCGGTAGTATGTAGATTTACGTTTGACTACTGGAAAACGACTTCCGAGGTGGCCGCCGAGTTTCATCACGAGATTCGACCACGCGACACTGAACCCGGTTACGATCGGTTTCAGTTCAGCCTCAAATTGTCGGATTTTGCCAATCTCGAAGCTAAGACGCTGTTCTTCTGTATTAGATACAGCGTTAACGGCGTCGACTATTGGGATAACAATGACAACGTCAACTTCCAGGTCGATTTCCGTAAGAAGATTGTCGGTGCAAATGGCAAGAAGGGCGCTCAGTCTACGTCTTCTCGCCCTAGCAACGGTCTACCACGTAGCACTCGACGAGCCAACCCTTCAACAGCGGCTCGTCCAAGATCTATGCCTCCTGGTGCATTGGATGATTTCGGGCATGATGATGACGACGATGAGAAATTCCTTAGTTTCGACAGGCCCCTCCACGAAGTCCTTGGGGAAACTGGGCCTGCCGGTCTGCGGCTTAAGGGTTCGAAATCGACGAGTAATCTGCCTAGCGATAACTTGTCGGCTCGGCTATCAGCTCCGAGTGGACAGGCTTTCGCCAATCGGTACGACTTCGGGGCTTCGCTCACTGCCGCCAAACAGGCGCACCGGGAATCTAGCCAACGGAGCGATGGCTTGTATATGAAGCCCAATAAGAGGGCTTCATTCAATGCCTCCCCCGCTGCCCAGGCACCCAAAGCATCCCAGCCCAACCGGGGCCCGCCCGGGTCTTCATCTGCTCCATCGGGACCGCAGGTATCCAGCCATGGTTCTCCTTCCTCGGCCAGCATAGCGTCGGCTTCGTACGAAGAGATCCTCAACAAATACTGCTTTGTACGTACACCTGGTAACATCCTGGCCTCGCATCGAAACGAGAACCACGCCCGGACACATGAAGTTTCGTAAGATTTTGACTAACTTTTTAATGCAGTTCAACGGCACAAAGCAATCTAGTCCTCAGATGAGAGACGGAACCTCGCGGGGTGGTCGATATGATGGCATTGATGATTTTTTAACTCATGGGTCTAACAGCACCAACTCGAGTTCTAATGGCAGCCCGAACGTTGCTGATCAATCATATCATCATCACCACACCGCGATCCACCACTCTCTACGACAGAACCTTAACCCGTATTTTGGTACCGGATACATGTCAGCTATGGGCGCTTCTCCAGCAGAATCCCCGCTGTCGCAGCAGAGTCTTAGCCCGACTAGTTCCAGCACCCCCACGGGTAACGTGAAGTCCCCAGGTTCGATGGCTAGCTTTCTCCCCCTTGCTGGTACGTCACCATTTAAGTTCCCCGCCGACCCGACTCCATTCCTCGCCTAGAGTTCTCATAAGCATTTTCCTTTTTTTTTAATCAGACGCTCACACTGCGACAGCGATAAGAAGTTAAATGATTAAACCTATATGGAACCGAGTTTCACCCTGATGAAGGCTATCTTTTCGATAGCCTTAGGGAAACTGCAAATTCTTGCATGTCTTCCCGCTCAATTCTGATTACGACGACTCTCTTCGACGTGTCTGTGCTGAAACCGAAGTTTGCAGTTTCTTGGCACTACATGGATCGACATTGATGTTGATAACGCGCAACGATCGTCTTGTGTTTTACATTTATATTCACGTCTCTAGCTTTTCTTTTCGGTACATACGATGCATCTTTTTTTTTGGAACGGCGTTTCGGGTTAGCATATAGGCGTTTGTGTGTATATGTGGCGTTCATGATACCACCGAGTACACGGGACGGTTGGAAAAATGGCAGCATGCCTTTGGAAGCCGGCCGACGTCCACGGCTTACGATTTTCTCCGTGGAACGTATGGCCACGATGGGAAGAAGGTTGGGGACCTAATGCATAATTCTTCCGTACCGCCATACGACACTCGCAGCAGTTTCATTTCCCACCTCGGCGGTAATGCGGAGGGAAACCGAGAAGGTCCAAATGGTAAAGGGGAGGTGGGGTAGGCTTCGAAGAATGGAGCGTTGATATCGGCATATTGGTCACGAATGAATTTACGTTTGCGACAGGGTAGAGGGGAAATGTGGCTAGGTTGGACTAAGGTATATTGCTATAAGAGAGCAATTAAATACGTTAGATTTCGCCTTGTAAACCATTGGTTTTATAAGCGACATCCGTGTTGAGTGCGGCGTAGCTATGGCGTATTAGTGTTCGGCGGTGCTCGAGCTAGGATGAGCCATGATGCTTATCCTGTGGCGTGCATAGCTGTCGACGTCTGAGCTATTGGAACGTACCGACTTGTACTATCTTAATATGGAAAAGGGGCTGGAGATGACGCTGGGTTTCTGGGGTTTCAGAGATATCGGATTGGGTGTACAAATGAGTAAACGGATAAACGAATAGGTTACGTGGGAGTATTCGGTTGGCCAGCTCGAGAGCCTAACAATTCGGGACAGATAAAAAGCTAGGATACCTCGGAATAGAAATTTTGACTATATCACTCTATTTCTCGTTTAGTGCCGTGAAGTTTTTCAGTATTGATTCCGATATCCACATTTAGTCGAGACCTAATACATATTGAGATGCGTTAGGTTAGGTAGCTACGCTTTTTCCAGGGTTAGCGAGCGAATGTGTGTTCTTTCGTGTGTTTTTAGACCCTGGGCTCAATTAAATGTTAGGCTTCTTGGGGCTCATACCTGGAGTAGCTCCCTTGCCTTTCTAATCGTGTCTCTCGGTGATGAAAAACGGACAAAGAGGGGAGGTCGAAGGATGTCAAAAATAGATGCTATTTTATGTTTTATGGTGGATATCTACAGGTGGAAGAGGATGGTATGTACCTATATATGTATATAGGTATATATATGTTTTAGGTATCTAAGGTAATAACTCGGGTTATACACATAAAGGTACCTAATCTATACTATGTAGTCTATCTACTCGCTCGGAGCGTACCCCTCGGGCGGATGCTGCCCGTCGGGAGTCGCCAAGTCCGAAGTATAGTACACCGGGGCCTTGCTCCCCCGCCAGGCTTCCTTGATGCTGGGGAGGATAGTGCGGTTGTGGAGGTCGGTGGCGTCGACGAGGTTCGGGGCGGGGTAGCGCTTGTTGCCGCCCTCGTCGTTGAGGGGGCCAGCGTAGGAGTAGTTGAAGAACATATCGGCGAGGGGCACATCAGCGGACCAAGGGCGCACGGTATCGCCCGTCTTGTCGGCGACGAACTTGAACACGTTGGCGCCGACGTCGAAGCGGCCGAGGGTGTGCAGGTCCCAGTTAGCTTCTGCGGTGGCGATCTCGCTGTAGTGGTTGTAGTACGAGTCGTCGGTGGTGCCGACGAGATCGGCGGGGACGGCGTCGCCAATGAGGATCGCTAGAATGCGGTTCTGGATCGAGTACGTCTCGTTCTCGTCGAAGGTGATGATGACGAGGGTGTTCTGCATGAACCGCTTGTCGGAGAGAAGGGGCTCGAGGAAGGTGCGCGTCCAGGTCCCCGAGACGCTGACGTCGGTGTCGTGCCCGTCGCTCGTCATGTTGGGCGTTATGAACATCCACTGCGGGAGGGTCTCGTTTTCGAGGTCTTCGTAGAATTCTGGAGAGAAGAAGAAGAGAGGAGTTAGTAACTGTCCGCTTATGAACACTTAGGGGGTTTTCTCCTTAGAAATTGCTCCCGAGATTGGGAAGACACTTACTAGTCAGGTTCTTAGTAACAGCTAAACGATCGATCAGGCCGGCGTTGGAATTGTAACTGACGGCCGGGTTATGCTTCCGGACATAGTCGTTTTTGCCGTTCTTCTGGTTGACGTAGGCTATGCCTTCGAAGCCGCTGTACGGCATGTCCTCTTGGTACTCGCCCCACGAGATCCCCTTGTCCTCGAGCAGGTCGATGATGGTGGAGACGTTCTTGTCAATCTGCGTGAAGTCGTCGTGCTGCATGCCGAAGTAATCGCCGCCGATAGAGGCGATATAGTTCGGCTGCGAGGGGTGGGTGACTGCATGGTAGTTGGAGAGGGTTATGCCTCGCTTGGCGAGCCATGCCAGGTTTGCTGTGATGAAGTTAGTTTATCGTCGTTCGAGTCTTTTGTGTGTCCTTATACTGGGTAGCTCAGTGACTTACGATCTCCTATCGCCATGTCATAGTCCGTGTTCTCTAGCCATATTATGGCGAGCCGGTCGAAGGCCTTACCCTTGACATTGCTAGTAGGGCTGAGGGTCTTCGCCGTAGCTCGAGCTTTCTCGACGTCGCTAGTCGCAGTTGCGGTGTATGTGTTTTCCGCTTGAGCAGCAACGCTGGCCGCGAAGATCGCAGCCGAGAAAATGAGGGGTCGCATGATTCCGAACTCACGATGCAAGAGGCTTGGAGTAGTTGAGGATCACCAAACTCTATCACCACAACAACAGCAAGAGACCACACGCTCAGAATAAGAGGTTGTAAGTCCACGACATACCTACTCTTACCGGACAATCCTTTTGAATGGGCGGCACCCCGCGTACCGCCTACACATGGGCACCGGTCGTTATAACCATTGGCAGATACCAGGGTCCCTGGGTGGAGAGGCCGAGTTCCTTTCACTGGAGTAGGGTTACATTAGCCTCTTCTACTTTGGAAGGTGACCTTACGGTCAGCTGTGTAGAGACAGGAAATTCCCAGCTGAAGACTAATTGCCATCATGGTTTTGCCATACGGTGGCGTTCGCAAGCCTCGGTTTAATTTTACTCAGAACGAAGAACTTCAAGAGCACTGCGAAGTCCAGTTTTCTAGGTACTCGAATCACTAAAAATGGTCGGATCAGCAAGGGTCAGTTGATGATCACGATCTACGGGGGATCTTCATCGAGAAACCGGAACTTTGAGTATCACAACTCATCGTATGAAATATGTACAGCGTTTATTTTCATACTCCGTGGGGAATGAAGACAATGCTCGAGATCATTTCGCATCATAAGAGATCCCAGGAATTAAACCAAACTCGTTGTATATGTTCGGTATAATACGTCGAAGCGGCATGGTCGAGCCGAGCACGTGGAGTCTTGAATGGCCAAGCATTGGGTGTCGAGATATGAACCCTTGTCGCCTCTTCCAAAAAAAGAAATCGCTGACAATACGCTGCACTTTACTGGTACGTCACCGAAATGCTGTGCCAATCCAGGAGCTGAATGATCTGCTTATTCCCTTCTCGATGATTGGCCTCTCTTATCCTTTACCCTTTTGCTCCTTCGGTATCGAGCTAGACTGAGACTACTTTCCAGAAGTAGGCAGGTAGATAGATTAATTGTACTGCGTGCAGCTGATATGCAGAGGACTTATAAAGTTCGATGTTACTTAAGAAGAGTTGAGTAGGTACGACTATGTAGTTCTATATTGGATGGTGCTCGTAGTGTCATTATCAACTTCTTAGAATACGATGGGTTGATGCGGTCGCTTGCGTGTAACTATCCTCAGCTCTGAAGAACCGCGACGTTAAGTATTATTTCAACAGATATTACCTCCAAGTCGTGCTGCCTATAGCTTAAATAAACATGCAACTTGCGGATATTCAAGCATTTCTCCCTAGTTCAAGTCAACAACGCCAGAAGAACCAAAAGACCCTGCCAGCCTATTCCAACTTATTCACAAACTCTGAAAGCTTGATTGATATCCCGATGGGTTCTGAGAGTACAAGCGATGAGTCTAGCTCCGAGAGCCTTCGGTGGGACCACCAGCGGGGTTCATCTTCTGGCCGCCTCTCCGAGTTCCTTTCCCACTTCACCTTGGGGTTTGCCGATGGCCTTACCGTTCCGTTCGCACTGACGGCCGGCCTGTCCTCTCTAGGTCACACTAATACCGTCATCTACGCCGGGATGGCCGAAATCTGCGCAGGGTGCATCAGTATGGGAATCAGCGGATATCTAGCGGCGAAGGGCGATACAGCCTCACAGACCCCGGATCGCGACGAAGAGCTCAAGCTAGCTGGGAAAGATACCCTTTACGAATATCTCGCTCCGTTGGAACTCCCACCTAATCTCCTCCAATGCGTAAAGACTCACATTGACTACAACCCTGCTGTGTCAAGGCGGCTGCTGTGCCACTTAAACTCGACTGCCGATGGTCTGACATGTAAGACCAAGGGATTCCCGCCGGCTGTAGTTGGACTATCGGTATCCATCGGGTACTTGCTTGGTGGTCTGCTACCGATGTTCCCGTACTTCTTCGTTAGTGAAGTTGTCGACGGTTTGCGCTGGAGCTTTGCCGTGTGTGTATTAGCCCTGTTCATCTTCGGGTTCGCTAAGGAGTATCTTCTCCATAACGAGCCCGCGAAGAGGAATTGGCAATACGGTGGCGCGAAGGGAGGCTCAGTCATGTGGAGGCAGATGAAGAAAGGCTTCTGGGAAGGAATGCGAATGGTCGTTATGGGAGGTATTGCTGCCGTGGCGGCTGTTCTATGTGTCAAACTTTTCGAGGATATGGTGCCGTAAGCCGTAATATCGCACCCAGCAAATATTGTATAGCTTAATCATTCTATCGTACTGGCATGCCCTTTCCTAGGCCGTCTGGTTGAAAGCATGAGTTATAAGAAGGGTTGACTTTGTTAATCTGTTAGGCGGCAAAATGCTCTGAAAGTCCCCGTAGCGCTTGACTTTCTACCCGCGATACTGCTATAGAAGCAGCCCAGCCTTGGGTATGAGGCCTCTTCTAGAGAAAAGCCCCTAAATTCCTATGGGCTATTGCATGACACCAGGAGGATATCCCCCACCACTACCCATTATTGGCGGAGGTCCTCCTCGGCCCGGTAACCCTTGTCCCATCATCGGGGGAGGTCCTCCACGACCGGGAGGGAAACCCATACCCATATTCGGCGGGATTACATGTCCCATCCCATTTCCAGGTTGCTGCGCCGGCCATCCTCCCGCAACAGGTGGTGGCATCCCTGGCATCGGTTGTCCGGGAACTGGTGCTTGTTGATCCCATTGTTCAGCTACCTCGCTCGTCGCCGATGCAACACTTGCACCATTTCGAGACGAGCTGCTAGACGTTCCTGAGCTGTAAGAGCTGCCTTTACTTGTGTAACTTGAACCATGTCGTCGATTTGAGCGCTTTGGATTGCGACCGTTAGATCTATCTTTACGGACAGTAGTTAGTTAGCTTTGGTGATTACTGCCAGTGCCATGGAGATAGATAGAAAGCAACTTACTCCTTCGATAACAAACCCAGAAAACCAGCATCAATACTAATAACACGACGATGCCGCTGAGGATAGGCCCCACGTTTTGATTGCTCGTCGAGCTCGAATCTTGCGCGGGAACAACCGTGCCTGGGGACTCGGTCGTGTCGGAGCCCGTGCCCAGAGTCCACGTCGTAACGAACGTCGAAGCAGGCCAGACAATCGTCTGTGTGCGGACTGACCCGTCTTCAGCTTGTCGCGGGTCGTCCGTAACTGTGCTTTCTTGATCTGTTGCCATGGCGCTTCAACGCTGTCTTTCGTCGGTGTGTCTAAAACCCAGAAGACGACATTGCTGGCCGAATAGCTAGGGATATAGACCTAGAATTGCCGTTTCGACTCGTGCAACGGAGCGTCGCGTTTGTGCCCGAGACACGAAACCGGTTTTGTGATGGCTGGACGGTGGATCGTGCGATGCCATATCGTTGATCTGTTTCGCTTTCCCGAGACATGCCTGTGTATCGGCGGGCTATCAACGTATGTAGCGTACATTCGGTGATTACTAGGAGTTTTTGCCTATTCATAGGTAAGCTGGAGTCGCATTATGGTTCCTACTTTACTAGTTTCTACGTTCCTATTAGTTAGGACGTCTGCACCTTGTATCAAGTCTACCGATTTTCCCGCTCCCACCGACAGGTGACTGATCTGCAACGTCCCGAAGGACCCCTTAAGCCTCGTAAGCCCACACGCGCGTTATTCAGGAGCTACAACATTTCGCGTCCCTTGGACGAGACAGATAGAAATTCAATGCGAGTGAACTGTCATATTCTACGACGGTGACGAAGGAAAAACTTGGCTGTGATGGCGCTGCACACAGCCGTGCTCCTGGGCCTTCTAAGGCCGCATGAAGCCTCGCTTGCCAACATGAGCGTGTTTGATAACCTTCCAAGTGGCCTTCCATTGGAACATTTACTCTAGTCCGGCTCCGCGCCACCTTGCTTGGCTCAAACGCAGCCTACCGGACATCTTAAGACATATAAACCTCAGCTAAATTACCTCCGCCTGATCCTGCAGGTAGCCAGATCTCGGGGGAGGAGAGAAGGGGATGCGAACGCAACTCCACGTCCCGGGCCGACGTTTATCTTGGAGTCCAGAGTCCCAGGAGTTCCGTAACGGACGCACAGCAGCCGGCAGTTCGAGGCAATAATCTCGTGTTATGGAAGACCCCGACGCTTGTGCCCGGGCGGGCTGTGTGGTCGGCTATTAACGAATGAGAATCCTTCTAGATTGTTGTCGAATAGCTGCCTCTACTAACTAGGTCATTGGATTGTTGGCCAGAACATTCGTGTAACTATTTACATGTTCTACTTTCGACTTCTGTTCTGCCTAGGTATGGAGCACATGTATCGACGGATCACTTGCCAACTTGTTGTGCATTGAGACTCGCAGACGTTGCATTGCAGTCGGGTATCTAAACAACTTTTGGCTGGAGATCCAATACTTCGATCGAACCATTGTTGAGCATCGGCTGGATGGTCAGGGGATTTAGTTAGGATTCCCCGGCCGGCCATGTTTGGAACTCTTGAATCACTACATCGTAGTTTGTCGCTCAACTTCGAACCGAGTATTTACGGTCAATCCGCGTTGTTTTGGATTAAGGAGTCATCATGAATACAATCGATCGATTGGTCTTTGTCGAATTTGAAGTTCGTATAATATACCCTTTGCAATAAGATCCCTTGTGACTCTGTTTACCTGGGCACTCTCGCATTTTATTACTCGGGCCATCTAAGTACCTACCTAAGGAAGAACTTTCTATTTTCGGGTACAACCAGTCTATGCCATCATCTAACATCGTCTGAGAAAGGATATATTAGAGACCCTATCATTGTAGTTGTTGTCACTATAAGTTCTCCTAGTCTTGAAAATTTATCTTTATATAGAGTCACCGCCCCTATTATTAGTTGATCTGTAAGATCTATGAAAACAAAGAACATTTTGATGCTAACTAATATTTAATTAGAATGGTTTCATAGAAGTTCTACCTATATTCTTACGTGCATAACACCAGGCAGGCAGAAACATAACCTCAAAATAGATCCCGGAGTACTCATTCTCCCGCTCCAATAATCTCGAGGCTAGTCATGCGGGACTACCCCCAAGTTACATTCTATAAAACAATAGGGCCGTGTACGTCCTACGTGTTGGTGAAAGGCGAGAAGTGACTCGGACAAGACGAAAATCGCACAGATACGGGTGGAAAGAGGACGGGTGGTGTGTCTATTTCTAGAGTTTTAGTATAGGTAGTTTATCGAGGGCCGGGTAAGTCAAGCCATCCATTAGGTTAGTTTATGAGAGATAGTACCTACGTCATAATAAACCGAATTAGCGAGAATTGATTGGCTGTAACTTATATCGAGTGAAATTTAGGAATTGGTGACATGGTTGTGTGGGTTCTCAAATCGAACAATGCTGCGCATTAGACGTTTTCAAGCTTATCAATATAGACATATATGGTAGCCTAATTAGAATACACTCCTTTAGGTAAAAATAGACGAGACTAGGCCGAAATACCAAGGCCGTGTCTTGTTGCTAGTTACTCGACGGATACGCAGTGGTCGCCTACTTTATGGTTGCTTCACCGCCAGGAATATACTGAGAATGAGCTGGAAGTCAGCTAGGAATCAACTAGTGATTCATAGGTAGTCTGACACCGTCATAATTAAGGCCATACGCCTCACAACGATAACACTTGGTGGGAATGGCATGAGTTTGCGTTGCGATAACACAGCGCCGCGCCCAGCAGGGACCACTGTGATCATTGTGCTTGACGTTAATGACCTTGTTACGGATATGGTCGCAATGCGTTTCAACGACAGGATGGCCACATGAATATACGATGTGGAATCTCCAACAATGCCGACCATATCCAGTACGGATTGTAAGGGCTATACCGTCTCTAACGACTATAGAAGCCATAGTGATACTTTGTGATGATATTGTACTTTATAAAGACGACGACAGGAAGGCCGACTAGAGAATACGAACAGTCAGACTTACTGGGGATACTTTCAGCTTGTAGACGGAATATTCGAATTTGGCTAGGATCGGATTCACGGCCGGATGCGTTTATCTGAGACCCTAGTTTCCAGCTGAAGATTGATCGGGAAGAGGGCTTTAATCGAGTTTATATAATAAGAATTCTAACCCAGGGGGATTAAATACTTACCTTATATATAAACTGAGTAAGTAGTACAAATGAAGACCCGGATCGCCCATATAAATCTCAGTAAAGATATCATAACGTTAAGTATAATGAATGAAATTATTGGCAAGATAAAGATAAATACTTTTTTGCTCGTGATGCCTTTGTATCGCAACAATAAGGATTGTCAGTTATGTAGAATACATAAAGAATCGACCAGATTGAAGGAAGATGGTAAAGGGTAAAAAAAAAAAAAAAAAAAAAAAAAAAAAAAACCCTAAGAATGAGCATTGGTTGAAATTGTCATACGTTTAGAATCCATAGCTTGAAGTCTAATTTCTTAGAGTTTTGTGTTAGGGTATTACTGTTGACAATTAAGTGAATCAGTTGTTTGCCAGATGTATCAGCCTGTCGATACCCTTGAATAATCCAATAATTTCCCCCCTCCCCCCCCCGGCCCCTCATGTCCGGGGGCACTAGACAGGGATCTCGCAGCCTAGAAAAAGAAGAAAAAAGATACATCATAATGTAACACCATGTGGCCATGCGACTTAGCGCAGTTTGGAACCAATCAGATCTTTGCATCTTTCAAAACTTTAATTCCACTCGATCCAGGCAGCAGCATTTAGACCTTGCGTTCCAAACTTTCAGCGACTTTCAGCGGCCGGATGTAAAAAAAAGGTCCCAATACAACTTAACCGCCTTATACCGTTGCTGGAGCTACGTCTTTAGGTATTTTAGGTACTCAAAAGCAAGATTCGTCTAACACTCCGAGTTGAACTAATGGATCTGCATACACATGCGCCTAGGCACCGAAATTACTCTCACCCTACGCTTCCCGCGCTTCTTCGCGGGGCTCAAGGCAGCTGAATTACTTGTTTGTCTTCATCTGTCACACGACGGGGGAGCCTCCTGGTGTTGGATCATGCGAAGAGGTTTCGTTTTTTGCATGCCTAAGCCCGTTTCCACACTCGCGGATGAGTACATACCAAAGGCTACTAAGGCTTATTTGACTCCTTCTCGGGGACTTCGTTGATGCTTCTCGTTTGAATCGCCAGCTCAAGTAGCATAACTTCACGCGCTGCTCTATCGAATATATACTTGCGTATTAATTCTCTTCAGCCGCCTAACCCTTCTATATTCTATATACCCGTAATTAGACCATACCTACTATATCATGTCGAGAAGAGACGAGCCATATTCGAACTGCTTGTGCTGACGTTATATTTTCTCACATATCCCATCTACCAACACAAGATATATACCCATTTATCCATATCGTCTCTAATATCTCGAGATATAACTAACTTCAAACCCCAAGAGACTCAGATTTATATAGTATAGGTTATATTATACACCCGGTAACCAGTTATCATGGAGTCCTTTCTCCCCCAAGGCGGTTTCCAACTGCCTTTTCAGCGTCGACTTAGTAGACTCTACAATGATACCAAAAAGTCATCCGACTTCGTTAAAGAATCAGCCCCGAGTCTTGACGACCCCGATATAAAAGCCCTGCATCGCAAGCTGCGAATACAAAAGGACCGCTTGGTCAGCTGGGGTTTAGAATGGTCCGATCCTAACCAGGCTGCTGAGATTGACGAATCGTTATCCAAAGCCGGCCTGAGCGACCTTGTAGGTAGTATAATGGCTACTATCAAGGACATTCTTGCAGAAGCAGAACCCCTCTGGCTTGCTTCGAGGCAAACTGTTGGGAGTGAGAAGAAATCAGAAAAGGGGATAGGCGACCGAAAGGCCCCATTAGTGGTTTGGGATAAGGGAAGATTTGAGGATCTTGTTAAGGATTTAACTGCATCTATCGATACGCTTTGTGATCTTTCCCGAACGCGGTCTTCTGCGGCAGTATCGCGGGTTGCGGGGCAGTTTAAGCCTACCGCCTCTATCGAAGACCTTCGACCTTACAGCTCGACGAGAATCCGAACACCTCAGCAAATTAACCTTCGGACGCTCACAAGTTTAAGGTCGCTGCAACCCTCGTCCGTATCAGAGGCGGAGATAACGCGGGATCGACCACAGGAAATATTCTTTATGGGCAGGCAGACTCATATTGAATCAAGCCATCAGCAAGGACCGCAGCCTTGGTCTCCTCTCCTCGTAGAATATGCGCCATTCGATCCGATATATTCAGCAACTGGTATCATGCCCGACATGTCTCGATTTGAGAAACTAAGTGCTGGTCTACAAACGGATTCCCAAAGATCTCCTGGCTCGTGGATTGGTCTGCCTCTCCTTCTGGGATATTACGAAGATATGGCACACTCTAGATTGGCACTGATCTATCAGTTCCCACCTGGCTTCAATCCTGTGACTTTCGAAAACTTGACTCAGAACCCTCTCGACAATTTGTGCACGCTGAAGGAGCTTCTCAATAGGCCAGATTTCGAGCCGATGCTGGAGGCCAAATTTCGTCTTGCTCATAACTTAGTCAATACGGTATTTGACATGCACGCGAGAGGTATTACTCATGGGAATCTTAGCGCATCTGCCATAACATTCTGCAATACTACCGGTAATGATCCTGATTTACCCATGGGCGAAGTGGATGTCAGGAGGCCACTTGTATCGTCCTTTGATATTTTTCCAGAGGAGGATGCGCCTAAAGAGCCCCCGTCTACCTTTTTGTTACATCGCCACCCTCTTGACCCTCGTACGACCACTCACTCTCCTCTTTCGTCAAAAAGCGATACTAGGACGCTAGACCTCTATTCGTTGGCCATGATGCTTGTATCTATCGGCCTTTGGACTCAACTCGAGAATCTCGTCCCTGACCAAGCGTCACCTAGCATATCAGAGTCCGTCTTGCGACAGCTAGCGATACGTTGTGGTACACCATACATGAAGGCCGTCCAGATTTGTTGGGATGCGGTTGACCAAGAGCTCTCCCACCCCGGCTCTACTGAAGAGATTTTGAGCCAGGTACAAATCAGAGTAAGCCGCTATCTGGAAGCTTGTTGCATTTTGGACGGAATAAGTGGATTGGACGAACGGATAAGTGAAGATACAGAGAGGTTTTCAGGAAGGGGAAAGATAGTGACCGAATCTTTAGCAGGACCGTCTGCTAGTTCCCAACCTACTCGTAGACCAGGTACTCAAGCACCATCAGAGCCGGCAAGAACGGAAAGTGACATTAAGCAAGTGCCTGAACGTAAGCTAGGTTCTTCTCCTATAGCTAGAGTTATCCCGCTAACGTACCAGTAGACGAAACGCCTCTTGAAAGTACAAAAACAGATCGCCCAAAGGATACGCGACCCAAGCTTCGATTATATCCTCAAGTACCTCTATCAACCGAGGCGATTGAACAATGGCATAGCATTCTTATGCCTCAAATCAACCTAGCCTTACGGCACTTTTACCGCAAAAATCCGGAGTCTGTCGAAATTTCTTTAGAGTCTATTGGCGAATCGCCCCAGAAGACTAAGCCTACTGTACTAGTTATCTGCACTTCAGTTAGCACGATCCGGGCTATATTAAAGAAGAAACTTGGCGTGTTCTTTGATGGGTCAACAGGATTTGGGCTAAAAGTTTGCCGTGGGTCTGTGGCACGCTCTAGGAAAGGACCTGCGAGGAGTATGGCTAAGAGCCAGCATTCAACCTCTTCTGATAGCAGCGATACCAAAAGCGAAGACGATAAAGACGAGACTGAAGTCGCCAATCCAGGATATCAAGAGATACCACGAAATGGAGCCAGCATTGGCGCCTGGGTCGGCGACAGGCATCTCCCTCCCGTCAGTTTTGGGGGTCTCATCATCGTCGACGATAAGCCATACGGAATGACGGTTCACCATATGATAGATAACCCAGACGACGAAGAAGAAGAGACGGTCCCTTCCGGTCAAACTGGCCCTAAGCGAGCTAACGCGCCTCCTCGCAGCAACGCTGCAGCGCACCATTTTGAAGGAGAGTCCTCAGTAGGAGATAGCAGCGACGAATTTGCAGGGGAATTTTCAGATTCTGAATCAGAGTTATCCCTCACAGATATTACTAGTGATGATGAGGAGAGCGATGAGGAAGAAGAGTTCACTGAGGCTGGAGATATCCCAGGGGTGGAGCCCGGCTGCGGAGATGGTATGTAGGGTTCCCTTCCAAGTATGCACCCCGACCCCTAACTAGAAGCAAACGACCTTCTTATCATCACCTTTTCGGAGTTTGCCGGCAGCTTATATCACTTCCACCCAAAACTCGGAGGCTTATAGCTAAATACGTTATATTTAGGATACATAATTACTCAACCTGCCCTTGACGACGTACCGGATGGGTTTTATCCATCGAAAGAGACAAGGGATGAGGTAAGTTGGTACTCCAACACATAATTATAATCGAGAAGGCCTACAAAAAACTAATACTTATTAGGATCATCTTGACACATACAGGTTAGGCGAGATGTATGCCTCGTCTGGGATACGCAGGCGTAACGAGAATGGCCTTGTTCACGAGATTGACTGGGCCTTATTCGACTTCCAGGATGGGAGGTTACCCACAGACAATCTTATCCCCCGTGCCGCATCCAGCAGTTTCCGCTGCACGACCTCAATAGGGAACATCCACCCAACAGAAGTCGTCCCGGCGAACTCACTGCCAGGGCTGGAGGTTCAATGCATTGCACGCACAAGTGGACTACAAGTGAGTGTTTCGTGACGGCTCGCGGTTTTGTTCTTGGATCTGAAGAATCCTCGCTAACGTTTTTCAAACAGATGGGTCAAATCTTACCGGCTTTGACTTCCGTGAAGATATACGGCCGAACGTCTCCCAGCCATGCCTACCAGGTTAGTGGTAGATGCTCGACGGTGCGCGGGTATCCCCTTCCCGCTACGGAGGACCCGCCCAAAGTACATCCTCGGACCCGTTCCCCGCTAGGCATCCCGGGCGACTCGGGCGCCTGGATAGTTGACCGACCGCAGGGTCGCCTTTGCGGACACGTCCTCGCGTGGAGCGGCCGTAAGCAGGTCGCTTACATATGCCCGATGGAAGTGCTCCTTCTGGACATTGCGGAAACTCTGGAGGCACGGGATATACGGCTTCCAGGTGGTAAACCCATAGTCAACTGCACTAAACACGAGAAGGCAGGGGTTTCCGAGTTGGGTGATAACAGCGAGAAGGGTAGCACTGCGGACGAGGAAGAAGAACAAGAGGAGGAGGAGGATGTGCCCCCACTACACGACGCCCGCAAATCAGCGGCCATATCTAAAATGGGAATGGCTGGCGAACCAAAGGCACCGAAGAGGCTCTCCGCTGTTAAGCGCGAACAAGTGTACAGCTACCACGGCGAAGGCAGTAGCTCTCTGGAGGCCGATATGGATAAGATGCATATATGAGCATACGCGAACTAATAGGCGGACCATTCAAGGAGTTCGATAATGGATTGAGATGAAGGCGATTTGAAATGAGGTTATGTGATACCCTTAGATACGGATTGGACGCGAGTGAAAAAAAAAAAAAAAAAAAAGAACCGCAATTAAGTAATGTCAACTCAGAGGTGCTCGGGTCTTGGGAAGGGAAAACGTCCATATCCATTGACTCCGTAGTTCTCTCCCTAATAGCATCAGTAACGCGAATTGGATGATGAAAAGTGTGTAGTCTGTGCCTTGGTTGCTTCGTATGATAGGCTGCTTATCTCAAAGATTTTTCGTTAAGAACAGAATGCAGTAAGGCAATAATGCAGTTCGCAATTGATTCGGGGTATCTGCTTATAACGTAGCGAAGTAATAACACCCACTTCTAACCTGAGTTAGAACTCCTATACATCTCACACTACGGCTAGAAATATCACCAGAATCGAAAACCTTGCTTCGCGCAATCAATGCATCGAGAAAACAAAAGCATGCCTGAATTCAATCACGTCCTTGCCATGGAGGTCCTAGACCGTCATCATTGCGCCCAGAACCACCATCAAACCGATCGTGAGCATGCCTCCCAAGCCTTGGAACGCTCCACCCTTACTGGAGACGGCAAGGTTAGGAGTATGCTGCTCGGACGTTGACGGAGTAGACTCGTTGAGCTTGGCAGTTAGCTGATCGTCAGAAACCCAACTGGTCGTGACGCTTGAGCCGTTGGTGCAATCGCTGGGCTTAGTACCAGTTCCTTCGACGAAGTGGACAGCAGAGCACTGAGATTGATAAATTAGCAACAGTTGTATATGGATAGGTAATCAAGCCTTGTTATAATAAAGAGCGAATGATACTTACTTGGTATAGAAATCCGTCGACGGCGTGAGAGACAATCCCGATGAAGCCTTTCTTGCCGAGGAACTCTCGAGGGATGGTGACTTGAGGGTTGCAAAATTTGCCTTGGCCGCTCTGTTGAAAAATGGGCCAGACTTCAGTCCAATTGCCTTGAGCGGTTGGGTCAACATTGACACGATATAGCCATGTGCTCTCGGGGTGGGTGAGGGTAGTAGCGATGACATCGCCATCTATATGAAAATCCGTAGTAGACACTTTGGAGATGTCAGGTGAGTAGCCGCCGCAGGGATGCTCGCCTTCGGCATCATCATTGAATTGGCCAATGGTAGGAGGGTGCTCTACGGTAAAGTGGGCATTGGTGATGCCAGTGAAGAGTAGCATCACAGTCGCGAGGCGCGTGATGGGAGACATGGTGCTGATAGGAGTTCCTTGCGGTTTGTTGGTCAACTCGTAGAGGTATTTTGGTTCAATGGGTTGCCGAGGAGAGGATCTACGTGGGTAGTTTGTTAGATCAGCAGTTCAAGTCAAGGATGAATAAAAAATAAAGAAAAAGGAGAGAATAGAAAGGGATGTGTTAGGAAAGAGAGAAGGAAGAAAGGGGACGCGGGCAGTAATACCTTTTGATGTAACCTACAGTAGGTGAGACGAAGTGCTAAATGACTGCCTACCTACGTAGTAAGGTCACGTTAGTTGAAAAGAAAACAAGGAATTGAGACGTGTTGTGATACCAGTAGGAAGAAAAGGTTGGAGATGAGACGAAGTTTAGATCCGTCAGGTCAGTTGGGAACTGTAAAGAATATAGAGGGATTGAGGGACTGAAGAACCGCCTAATTTAGTAGCTGCAACCATGCGCAACTTCCCTTCTTTCCCACGTACCTGGATACACTAGGGATGCAAGCCTAGGCCGTCCCAGATCGGTTTAGGAAAGACCTCACCTTTTTGAATTTGGAAGTACAAGGGGGAAGCGTCGGTTTGGGGTACGAGTGTAACTTTGGGCTTGGTGTTATGGTATATGGTGTATGGTGTATGGTGTGTGGTGTATGGCAACCCAAGTACGGCCGTTGGCGCAGAACATGTTATTTCCTACTAGACGAAAAACAAGACTGAATTAACATGCTACACGCACTTGCCTTTTTACCTGAGCATTCAGAGCATGATCTAACTCGGTGTGTACTGTAGCTCAATGGAATGTACTAACTCCGGTAGCAAGACCGTCCCATAATATGTCGACCATGTCCATCCATTTCTGTGTAACATATATCATTATCGTGAGCACAGGTACAGATATACCTTTACCTAACTACAGGTAATGTAGGTACTTGATGCTACCTACCTAATAATCAATGACGACATGAATTTTCATGGAGCTGTTGAAAAGTACAACTGCCCTCAAAGCTGAAATCTGAAGATGAGCAAATAAAAGATCCTCTTTCTAAATCATTTTTTTTTTTCGGCTTGAGCTCTTCGACTATTTCTAGAATTATAATACCTGATTGGTTCTTTACTTCTGTCGTAGGCATGCATAGGAGATCCACGCCTCACGCATCTTGGTTCTCGGGGTCTTCCTACAAGGATAGAGGGAATTGCCCCGCCAATGACAGGGAGCCTCTAATGCAGCCACTTCGTCTAGCTTCGCCCCGCCTCCCTCTGAGTGGTTGATAGTCTCAGCGAATTCCATTTGAGGCTATTTGAGCACATTGTGGCGGTAGTCTAGCGTTTTAGCTTGCTTTATAGACATTAGATATAATTCAGAAGAACAAAAAGAAGGTAGCCTACCTTCCTCCCTTCCTGCCTTTCTGCCAGGGGCTCCAGCCCCAAATGTCCCCTAATCTACCTCGTTTTGATACTTGATTATTATATGCCACCTTCGATCTTGTCAAGTGTAGTCTGACAGGGCGTCTCATAGACGTGTAGCAGAGACGGAACAAATAATCGTTTCATATACAGTTCAGTACTACTTGAACAGACCGCTCTTTATTATGTATCACTAGGAGTCACTACGAAGTCACTATGATGCTAGATAATACATGTAGCAAACAAAGATTCATGTTGTACCTACATTAGGTATGTACATGAATGCATATGAATGCATTACCATGGATGTGGAAGTCATGTATACCTAGTAGAAGCTGCCTAGAAGTACCTACATTTTTTTTATGGCGATATCTTTATCAAAACCAACGCGCCGCAACTTACATAAAGGTTAGGTACCTCCTACCTTAGCCTAATTAACTATAAGGTTCCATATCTGCAATGCAACTTCCTTCTCAACTAGACTAATAAGTTCACCCACCTACCTGGTTTGCGCACTTAGTTTACCTTCCTACATCAGGATTTGGTTATTAATTCTCTCATTCGATTTGGTCCAGACCCTCCGCCGCTTCTTTTGTTCTTGTCATATTCGACTGTCACCCATTTCCAACACTCAGCCCTTAGGTACTCTCTCACTAAGGGGCCAAGCCACACACCCTCTACGACAGCTGCGAGCTCGGAATTATCGTCCCGTTTCGTCTTATTCGCCCTCAAAACCGAATAAAACAGTTTCCACACGTCTCGAAGGTATCTGGAAATAATTCGCAATCTGCAATGTACAGCTGTCTCCTGCGAAGGCCACCTATAGCCCAGGCTTTGTCTACGACTACCTAAGTTTACAGATCACCTCCACGTATTATTCCCACTCTCTTTGATCCATGCCTGCGTTATACTTGGGAGCCGACGAACACTAAGTGAAAACACCCAAGATGGCTATGCACGACATGGCACACATGGATATGGGGGATATGGATATGGATATGGATATGGGTGGCATGTCCATGAGTGGTGATATGGGAACTACCAACAAGGCCTATGCAAGACACTACTGGCATTTCATTGCTGCCTCTGTTGCCCTATTTCTTATCATCCGTATCATCAACTCTGTCATGTATTGGTCAAGGTAGGCTACTGCCTTTATGTCGCATATGATATAATATTGATAACCTTTTGCCAAATATCGGACTAACCCTCAAGTATAGACTACGCAGGTCAAAAGCACACTCCGTAAGGTTTCCTTCGAAACCCACCAACTTTTCCTCGCAATTATGGGCCACCCTAACTGCCATATGCAGGGAGATAGGCTATCCGCAGCTTTATGTCCCAATTCGAAACTTGACATGGCTAACGCCACCACCCATGGGCCATATCATTCTCCTTTTAATTTACTGGGCCGTCATTATTTACATCACGTTTAAAGATGCGGTGATACATGATGCAAACCTCGTGGAAAGGATAGGGTATCGCAGTGCTTGGGTGACAGTTACGCAGGTGCCGCTTCTCTACTTGTTGGCCTCTCGAACTAACGTCATTGCCCTGATTACCGGCACTAGCTACGAGAGGTTAAATTGGCTTCATCGATGGGCAGCCCGCACCGTATTGATCACCACAACATTACATGGCTTTTGTTTCTTTGCTGGCTGGGTTGAGTCCGAAATAGTCGACATCGAGCTTTCGATGATGAAGATGGTCAAGTACGGCCTTGGTGCTTGGGGTGTGCTACTATGGGTAAACCTTACATCCCTCAAGCCATTGCGATCCGTAGCATATGAGGTTTTCGTCATTCAGCATATCTTGGCGGCTGTCATATTCTTATGGCTAGTCCACGTTCACGTCCCCAAAAGTGCCAGATATAATGTATGGTTCGCAGTCGCCGCATTCTGTTTTGATCGGGTGTTTCGTCTTGGTCTCTTGTTCTGGCGAAATATCAAATTGCGACCGAAGCGCTCGTGCTGCCAAGGCGGACAGTGGATCGGACATCAAACACAACTTTCCCCAGTGGGCGAGTCAATAACTGTACTCACTATAAAGGATGTACACTTCAGGTGGAGGGCAGGGCAACATCTCTATTTGTGGCTACCAAAAGTCGCACCATTCGAAGCGCACCCATATACTATTGCCTCCGCTCACCAGATTCCAGAGACGTGTGTCTGCAACAGCATTCAACTGGTCGTACGATCTCACTCAGGTTTTTCAAAACGGCTCAGCCAGTTTGCACGAAAACAGGAAGCAATGGGAAAGAAGCAAAGTCTTACAGCCCTAATTATAGGCCCATACGGAAATCCGCCACGATGGGATGTTTTTGAAACTCTAGTCTTGATTTCCGCATCAACTGGGGCATCTTATACGCTTCCTATTCTGGAAAGTGTACTAAATCCTAGGAAAGGGGCATGTACCAAACGTATAGACTTTCTTTTGACGTCTAGACAAGGAGAGGAAGTTACGTTCTACCACGAACGTCTGCATGAGGCCGTAAAAAGGGCGAAGTTGGCGGGTATAGAACTGGTTGTGCATATCGCTGTAACAGGGGACGGGCAACTTGGAACAATAGGCTCTACTGCTTTTCCATCTTCTTCGACATCTTCAACAAATGAGAAGAAGACATTAGAAGAAGAAGTTAAGGTATCAGTGAGTACAGAAGGAATTGTTCAGCCACTAATGGGACGGTCCCGTATGGACCTTTCAGAGACTAGTTCTGATTCGCATATACAACACTCAGCGTCGAGACTTGACGTAGCTAAGTTCATCAGAACTGCTGTTGAAGCCACGGGAGGAGAAACAGGGATAGTCGTGTGTGGCGGACAATCCTTAGTGACCACTGTAAGAGCTTGCGTGGCAAAGTTGAGCGACGAACGGGCGGTACACAAGGGCACTGGTGCCCAAGGCATCTACTTGCACGTGGAAGAATACTGCTTTTGATGGAAAGCCGGAAGATGTGTATAACAGTGAGGGTAAGCCGTACAGAATGGCCCAACTGCGAATATTACAGCTCATTATACGCACGTGTACCTACTCATTCACGCAGTACTTTATTATTTTGAACTTAATAGCATATACACAAGTCTTAATTCTAATGATATGAGACCCAGGGGAAAAGAATACATGCCAGTGGGCGTGTTTCGCCATCGTCTACCAGTGAATAAAACGAGCAAACAGTGGAAATACCTAATTAGAGCGCCGTTGACGCGCGTCGGCCAAGGGTGGCTGGATACCGGATACCTTACAAAAGTAACGTATACGATAATAAACACCACCTGTTCGCCATAGATGCGACCCGATACTGCCCCTTAGTCGTCCTCTTATGTAGTTTGAGTAATTTATTTCATTGAGAGCCGAGCACCTCATCTTATCAACCGCCAAAGGGCATATACGTATATGTTTATCGCGCTCGGTTGCGGTGATTACGGATACGAAGGGACGTTGTACTGCCGAGCAGCTACTGGACGTAGGTAATATAAGTTCGGCATGACTGCACATGAAGGATCTCGCACTCTTCTCATTTGGCTCGATTAAGGGAGAGCAGCATTCGGGGGCAGAAAAAAAGAGGCGCGCCTAACTGTCATAATTCTGGCATGAAATGCGAGACATGATAGATTAAGAAGAGAACAGAGGCAACTTTCAACCACGTGCTATGATATTTAATATGCACGCGCATATTTGAGAAGTTATACGTAAGTACGCTTATGCATACATGTAGCTTCGTGTTTAATAGAGAATGAGGAATTGACGGGATGGACTGCTCCTTCGTGTTCGACTGCGTAACTCTGGTGGTCTAATTTGGAAGTTGCTGTCTTTATATAACATAGGTAGGTACCTAGGTATTGTACCTACCTCCTAATATAGAGATATCGGACATGGTTGTGTGTAGATCTCGTCCCGAGGATTAGCTTAGGTACCTCCTTAGGTACATAAGGTGGGGTGACTAAGCCTCGTACCTCAAGCTACACAACATAAGCTTCGGAATATAGACTCATCACTACATAAATCTCACTCTTTAAGGTGATGAGCTAGGTAGTTAGGTACCTTCAACAATTCGCCTCTCACGTTTGTTTTACGACTCTTGGACCCAACCGGTGGTCTAGGCGCGAACTCTCTTGCAATGAAACGGGCCTGATTGATCCTCGGACGGAATCATGTGAGCCCCTTTTAATCCTCGTATTGGTTGAGATCTGTCTGATATCATTCCTTCAAAGTCGACCTAGATATGTATCGGCCAAGATCGTTTCTAGAACGTTAGCAACACCGGGAAGCTAGAGAAATTAAGATGTTATACAGAAATGTCTCTGGTTACAGCACCTATATGTAGCCCAGCTGCTCGTATTAGATGTACTAGATGCGCAAGCCTCAGCTGGGTTCGACTAGTGAGCCGACCTGCCTCTATTTGCATGTGGCGCTGCTTAGGTACCTAAGCCAAGCAATGCCATTAACTGCGGGTTGAAGACGAAATCAACTAATATAGATATACGATCGCCGGGATTATCATCAATAAACATCATTCCGGTCATATGGAAACGCTATCTTGGGTTCACAAAGGCTGGCAAGGGGTCACGCGCATACCGTTAGACTCATCATATTTAAGTTGATCTGCTAGGGTACCTATCGATCTGAGTTACCATTCAGCCAAAAGATCGATACATGACTGATCAGGTCCAGCATTCCCTGTTAGCTCTTATCCAGAGGGGCGGATCTGGTATGTGTGGGTGGTCCCTTGCGTCTAGCCTCATGAACTATACAGATGCTACTAAATAATCTGCTAATCTATTTTCCCTGTGTGCCTGTGGCGCATCTAAGGTTTTGGGGAACTTCCGAATTTCCCCGCGGCTTATTGAGCCTCACTCACCGAGAGCCACAGACGTATAGACCAGCAAGTCTTTAGGCGGCATCAAGACCACTTGCTATTCACTTTATATGCCTTGGCTTATTCGTTATAGCTGTACGCCACGTCTACCCTGAGTATGGGCCCGTCGATATAACGCCTCGTGAAACACACTTCTGTAACACGTGCCTAGGCAGCGTATCTAGGCGCCAACCAAGACTCATTAAGAACCGTCTTCGGTCCATCTCATCAGTCAAAGTGTATCCCCTGGGAAATGGTGCACTACCTTAGGTACCTACCTAAGGTACCTACCTACCTAGGTAGCAAGTGATGAGACTATACACGTGCTGTTGTTAAATGGGACGATAACTTTCGAAGTGAAATGTTCCCAATCACAGGTACCTGTTGGCCTATCCCTAACGTTCATTTTATTCTATCTTATTTCTGATACCCTCCTCACGAAACTAAACTGATAACTAACGAATAGTTAATTCCCATTGAAGTTACTATCGATACCGCCCTCACACGAGGCTACTGTAACCTTATACGTCCCAACTTAAGGTACTGTAACCCACCAGCACGAAGAAAGCCTTTTGAGCCCCCGTCCTAAAAGCGCAGGTCTGACCCTAGCCTACGGTAATCCGCATGATATGCATGGACTATTCCTATACAAGTCCCGAAATATTAGCTTGGGTGAACCTGAGATAGCTGAATCTTATCCCACATGATTATGCAGTGTCCAGCATCCTCTTGTAGCGAACCCGAAGCTACAATATTATACCATACTCCATCTATGGATTCTTCAGCTTGATTTGCCACCAAGCCCCGGGATTTGCATCGTGAGACAAGCTAAATCGAGACATTCCAGGCCACACTCAAGGAATGGACCACATCGTGTCGGCGGGGTCTTTGTTGATTAAACTACACATGATCTGGGGGCCATGGGGTCCACTTTAGAAGGGATAAGCTCTCCCTTTAGATATGGTGTTGATGAAGGTGGGTTGATCGCATATATGGCCGGTAGGCTTGCCTTATAAGACCATGGGAAAGAAACGCGCGAAGAGCCCGGCTTAATACCTGGTTTAAGTCCCCGGGCTTCGCCTTCTCACAATATCCCCTCGATCTTCAGGGATCGTCACGGCGTCAGCTATGGAAGTGGTTTCTTGGCTCGTGGTTTCGATTCTACTGCTATGTCTGGTACATGTAATAAAAAGGGCTAATACAAGGGGAATGCCACCCAATACTGGACCGCTACCTGGACCAAAGCGTGAGTATTATTAACCCTCTTACAATCATGCAAGTCACCTTCTTCTAACCCAAAATAGCTTTGCCTCTGATCGGCCGTGTTCATGATATCCCAGTAGAGTCCTCATGGTTGAAGTTCTACGAATGGAGTAAGAAGTATGGACCTATATACCAAACCGAGATGTTCGGCACCGTCCACATCTGGATATCGACAGAGCGTATTGCTCTTGATCTACTCTCGCGACGGGCGAGTAACTACTCTGACCGACCTCAGATTCCTAACCTTCCTGATAATCGAACGAGTGGACACTATCTAGCGCTGTCGGGACGTAATGGTGAGCAAGCACAGAACGATGAAGAGTTATTTCTTACCGATGTACAATTCAGATACTTGGAAACGTCAGCGGAAGCTTTGTCAGCAGCTTATGAGCGTATCAGCCAATGCCTCCCTATATTCTTATCCGAAGAGAGAGCGTGATCGTTTCTTATACCTTCTATCACGCGATCCATCGCAATACCGAGAATACGTTGAGCAATTTACATCACGTACAGTAGCGCGGCTCTCTTGGGGTAGCCCTCACCCCGCCCAGCTTCTGCGAGTTACTACTTCTGGCCTTCTCGAGACCATCTCCCCGACAGGAGCCCTACCTAATGCTATCTCTTGGCTCATGCATATACCCAGTTTTATAAGTCCGTGGAAGCAGAAAGAACATGCCCGTCATAAACTTGAGGCTGGCCTCCTAAAAGGTAGCGTACAATACGTACACGACCGTATCAGCGATGGGAATGCCGAGCCTAGTTTTATACGCACGTTCATAAACAAGCTAAGTGGCCAGAGTGTGAAGAGCAAATGGGGAGACGAGGCTGAGGCCACCTATGTTGTCGGGCAAATGGCGATCGCCGGAGCCTTGACGATTGGAAGCCCAATCCAAAGCTTCATTCTTGCCATGTTGCATTATCCTGAATGGCAGAGGAAACTACAATATGAGGTTGATGCGGTATGCGACGGAAGGTGTCCCGAGTGGGAAGATCGTGAGAAGCTACCTTTGCTTCGCGCGGTCATGAAAGAGACAATACGGTGGCGACCGCCGGTTCCGACAGGTAGGCCCCTAGTAAACCAGTCTAAACCAAGACAGGGTCCGTTATCACGAAGACACCGTTTTTATTAACACTGAGGAGGAATCCCGCACGCGATCGAAAACGATGATATATATAACGGTTATTTCATTCCCGCGGGTGCTACTATTCATGCCCTCGAATGGTGAGCCTAATATAAGCATACATACTGCAGAACATCTCAGACTTATCACTTTTAGGGCTATTACCCGCGATGAGTCCATCTATCCAGACGCGGATAGTTTCAACCCCGGTCGATGGTTGGAACCAAACTATCCTACATATAAGGAACCACTGACCACATACCCGAACCTGAACGGATTCAGTCAGTTTGGCTTTGGCCGTCGCACGTGCCAAGGTATTCCGATCGTAGAGCAAGATCTTTTCTTGACGATGGGCGGCATGGCATGGGCGTTTAACCTCCGGAAGAAACTCCGAGAGGACGGCAGTGAAATACCGGTGCACTGGAACGACTATACGCCGTTACTAATAGCCAAACCGGCCCCATTCGAATTCGACGCGTCGGTCCGCAGCGCACTGAAAGGGATAGCCCTAAGGAAAATGTGGGACACAGGCAAAGGCGAAGACGACGAAGAAGAGGAGCGGAACCAGTTCCTCGTACAGAGATGGAAGGCGGGTTCCGGAGACGTAGAAACAGAGAAAACGACACTTGAGGATGATGTTGGCAGTGACCGTGGTAGCGAGACCAGCTCTTCAGCATCACCTGCTAGGTCGTTTTCTACTGCTAGTACGGGATCAGATAGCGAATCTGGTGACGGAGGTAGCCTTAGGTCGGCATCTGGATATAATTTATCAAGACGACAGGCGATGATAACGACGCTGGCGGTGGCAGAACCAAGTGCATAAGGGTTGACATACATAACGGAGTACTTACTTGAGCAAGGTAACCGAAGGATGGCATGGCGTCATATTAGCATGGTATATCTAGGTTTCAAAATTAAGGAC
Source organism: Daldinia sp. EC12 (assembly GCA_002120325.1). NCBI lineage: Eukaryota > Fungi > Ascomycota > Sordariomycetes > Xylariales > Hypoxylaceae > Daldinia > Daldinia sp. EC12. The sequence continues at coordinate 83,815 of KZ112946.1, forward strand.
ATAGGTTGGCGACAGGCTAGCTACCATTCTGTGAATAAACATTCTTTTCGCTGTTGATCCTATTCTGTAACTGATGATTGGTCATGCTACTGACATTCGTTACCCTATGTAACTAGGACTGGCAATTCGGTATTTGTGGAGGGTTCCGAGCATTCAATAGACCCAATATGTATACTTTGCACTTTCAAACGTCGTATCAATCAATTAGTTTTCTATCTAGCGTATTGGCCATTGCAGGGCGAGAGCCCAGCCGCGATCATGTCTGATGGGCTTCCTAGGTAGGCAGTTCTTCACAATCGCCGAGAAAAGTCCTACAACTTGTGACCACATCAGATTGCTTGTTACCCGAACCACCGCCTTGACGGTTTGGTATCGGCCGTTCCCGTCGCATCCTCTCGATTCTAAAGTCCTGAATTGTAAGAGTCTTAATAAGTCTTCTAACCTAGAATTTTCTTATAGTTTCAAATAGTAGTTGAACAAGGTCCTTATTTCGGACCTACCAAAAGAGGAATCTAGCATCAGATACTAGGAACCAACAATAGTTTACGTGCAACTATTCCCGAGAGGCTGCCAAGGAACATTAGGGGTTGAGAAGGGGGTGAGAGTAGAAATAGGAAATTGACAAAGGAGGTCGAAAAGATCCAGTTACAGGCTATAAATTCAATAACTACCTAGATGAGTCAAACTTATGAAATCACAATGAGAATTCTTTGAGATATGGAATATGAATAGTGGTAGCATTGCAATAGTTATAAGCATCAGATGTAGTGTTAAAAAACGCCCAAGTCCCGCCATAGAGCGAGGGTCAATAGACGTACCTTCGCGCCAAGCGATTAAGTCCTTCCGGATATAGTATTTATAGGGTATTACTCGAGGATCTGAAACCTTTCAATAACATAGTTGCGATCATACTGTCGTACCATCACTTGCGTACTGCTTATGACCAGGCCCTCGGCGTAGAATATGCGAGCGCTTTATTATGAGTGACCGGGTGGGCAAGTGGGTAAGTTGTACATACGGACATATATAGGCCGGAGAATAAGTGAGGTGGCACTAGATTCTGAGGGCCGGGCAAGAATCAATAATAATTAAACAATTTATAATGAGACGCGGTAAATCTCAAGGGGGGGTAGTATAACGATGAGCGGGAATATGTAGGCACCTAGGCAGTCATCATCAGGAACACGCCAGATTTGCATGGAAGCAACCGGGATGTGGTAATCGCCGTCACCAGATAAGATAGAACCGGTATAAGAAACGAAACGATGCTGAGAACTCGGTGAAAGCAAGAGAATCAGAATCGAGAACAGGTATAAGAAAGGTAGGCACACGACAAGTGGGAATAACGAAGGAAAAAAGAGAAAAAAAAAAAAAAAAAAAAAAAGTAACAAACAATAAAGACGCAAGGAAAGAGTACAAAAAGGTTTAGTATCTCACAAGACGGACATGGGTAACCCTTGTCATTACCCGCAGTCGCTATACGTACAATAAACTTATGTGCGACCCGAGATACGGGGTGGACTAGGGTGCCTGGGAAGCAGCTACTATTCAGTTCGAAGTAAGCAACCGCATAGGCTAGTTAAAATTACTATTTACCACTGACTTACAGCCCGTTCGCCTATAATTTACTTTGTTTTAATTCAGAAAACAATGACCTACCTCCTATACACTTTTTATGTCGGTATGTACTAAGGTACCTAACCAAACCTTACGCACTTGTTAGTCAATCCAGTGGTCAATACAGTGATCACCCATCATCATCATCATCATCATCATCATGTTCACTTCTGCGCATGCAACCTTCATTATTTTCACCACATGTATGTGTAACTTCAGAGCCTACAGCTCATTGTCTACGGTAGCAGATCAGCGGTAAATGACTTGTCATTTCCACAATTTCCCAGTCTTCCACTAGCCAATGCATCGTTGCGTCCAAACGCGGTCCTATCAAGTCGAGATGGTGTTCCATATTTCGACGAGTAACAAGCCACCTGGGTCTGGCTCTTTAGTTTCGGCGATAGACAACTTGTTGCGGTATGTATAATGCAGCATAATGATAACCACGACCGGTTGCTTATCCGAACTTGATCGGACGGTTGGTCGAATGAGTGTGCTCCATTGGACCACCTCACACTTACATGTCTACACACATGTCTACCTACATATTCCCATACCTACCTCATACGCATTCATACATATTCGCGGTGCGTAATGTACAATACAGAGAAGAGGCCTTTTGATTTCCGGGCATCCGACCACCTTCGCTACTTCGCGTGTGATAATTGATCGCTATTGGACGCGCTAGCCAAGTTCGAAAGGGTTCAGGTTGTCTGGTTGGCAAGGTACAGCACGCAATACCATGTAGCACCGCTCCGGTAAATGGTTAATGACAAAAGAGACCCATCTTGCTAAGAACAGCCCTACTTGTCCTTGCCCAGATGGTGGCTCCTCGTGGGGATTCGCCCGCCGCCCGCCAATGGAATATGGGTTCTAGGCATGGTTCCCTTCAGCAGAGATAGATTAAAAAAGTAATGGACCAGGACAAGTAGCGACCCTAGATCTATGGAGCTGAACTCCTCTAAGGTCGCTACGGCATCGGATACCTAAGGTAGCTGAGCTTTTCGGCTGGTACAGATCCAACTCTGCCCCATCGCGGCGAGCGGGATGCTATTTGCTATCCCTGTCTGCCGTCCAAAATATTCCCTGATTCATTACAGGTGCATTCATAATCCTAATCCCAATCCCAATCCCAATCCCAATCCCAATCCCCTATGGGCAGGATGGAAGTATGGAAAGTATGGAAAGTATGGATACCTTTATGTCAGGTCTACCTTACATTTTGTATTGTATGTCCCTGATTTGTCCGCATGTCCAGCATGGGGTTGGACATGGCGAAAAGCCATCGCGAATTCTCGACCCCTCACCTCGATCGAAGGACATTAGCGAACTCTGCCAATCTATTCGTCCAATTTTTTTTTATTCACCAATCTCATTCGAGGCAAAAGAAGAAAAAATACCCTTCCCGCCCATCACGACAGACAGCAATACCGGACCCCCCCCCTGTATACCAGACTTGTTTCGTTACCCATTGTTGTACATATCCAATCGCTGCTGCTTGTTAATTGCGCTTTACTTGTTCCCCTAAATTCTCTTTTCAACATTACTGTTACCAGAATCTCCATCTCAACCCTTCTTTGCGAATCTAGATCAAGGTTCTAGCGTCTTAGATTTCGAAGCCATCTTTATTGTGTCTTAGGAACTTTCATCAACCCCTTACGCTAAGCCTTATTATTCTTCTCATTTTGTGGTCCGATTGTGATAACTCAGACGACCCGCCCAGTACCGAACTTGATTCGTGCTTCCCTGGGTATTCTATCAATCTTGGTTATAGCATCTCAATCAGAATAATTCGATACCCACAGTCCGGCCTACTTGATTGACCACCTGCAGTGAGAGTCGACGGGAAGAAGAATAGAGACGAAACAGGATCGCATCGTAGGTATATCTCGGGTCGTGGCAGTAGTGGCCATTTAATTCCAATTCCCGGTTATCGCCATCAACTTTTCGATGTCTTTCGCAATCTTTCATTCGCCTACCTTATTACAACTCTGAAATTTTATCTTCAAATTTCATCTTCGAATAAACGCAAAGGCCGGAGTCGCTGATTACCTCTGAATATTCTCTCTTCAACTCGTAATCAAATAAGAACCCGCTTCCAATGGAGTCTTACACGCACGCGGCCACCGTTGCGCCCTCGATTTCGACCGCATCCCCAACCGCGTTATTAAATGGCCTCGGTTCGGAAATGTCCATTCAGCCACCCCACTCAACGCCGGTATCCTCTGGCTCCAGTGCTGTCGATTCGCGGGCATCGCCCCCGAACACTGTTCAGGCCGCTTGTCTTGCATGTGTGAGTCTAAAGAATGTTACTTTTCACGATGAAGCTATTTAACTGACTTTTCATGTTTTTTTATGAAACTAGAGAGGAAAGCATCTAAAATGTGATGGGAAGTATCCGTGCTCGCGCTGTCAGACATCGGAGTCTGAATGTATCTACGTGGCTTCTCGTCGCGGTTACAAGGGACCGAGAAAGAATGCGGTCCCGAACCCAAATAAGCGGCATGCGACTGACTCTCCACCGTCTGCGGGTGGCGATAGCTGTCCAATGCTGCTGGGTGCGACGGTTTCAACCGCTGCGCCCCCGACCCTACCGACCTTTAACTCGGGTTTGGTAATCGCCGAGTCACCCGCGCCGCCGTATGCACCTCCTGGCATGAATAGCCTTCAATTGTACAGAAACCCTTACCTTAACGGTACTAATGGTGCTCTGGTGGAAGCCAACTCGCGACCGCAGACCGTCCCGGAGCGCTGCATTGACGCGTTTTACTACTTTTTCTATCCCGGCCACCCCTCCGTTCTGACAAAGGAAAAGTTGCTTGAGAAATCTAGAGAAAGGGACCTTGGCCATCTTCTCGCTGCGATGAGATGGGTCGGATCCTTGTATATCGATGCCGGTCCTTCCCGTGCTACGTTCTTTGAAGAGGCTATGCGTTTGGTGTACGCTCCAAACGTTGCCAAGGATGGTTACCTAGTTCAGGCCATAGTCATTCTTCTCATAGGACTCGACGGCAACTGTCAACAGGAGAAAGCACGCGAAATACTCTCTGATGTCGAACGGATTGCTATAGAAATCGGCCTCTATACGAGATCTTACGCCGTGATGCACGGAGAGGGCAACCCGAGGCTAGAAGAAAGTTGGCGACGGACGTGGTGGGATTTATACGTTGTCGACGGAATGGTTGCCGGAGTGCACCGTCACACGAATTTCCTTCTCTTCGATATCGTGGCTGATGTTGGCCTTCCGTGCGAAGAACATGAATACGTTTCAGGGGTAAGTTTTCTATTCTGAAAATCATTAGTCCCTCCTACGAGTCCATTAGCTGACTTTATGTTAATAGAACATCCCTCGCCCAATGTATTTAGAGGACTTTGATGATCAAATTTTCTCCGGGGAAGAACGAGAGTTCTCCTCGTTCGCCTACCGTGTTGCATCCATAAGGAACCTTGGGCGCATGATGCGACTAAGCGGTTATCCGAGCACCGAGAACGTTGACAAGATCGAGAGGTTACTTTCTAACTGGAGGATGCACTTACCACCGTCGAAGCAGCACAGCTTGAACAAAAACTGCCAACCAGACGAGATGATGTTTCAAGCACATATGATCAATCATGCGTAAGTCATGCTTTCTAACCTCGCAGACCATCTGTTCTAATGAAACTATCTATGCAGCTGCTCAATCATGTTGCACCAGCCTCTCTCACAGCTAGATTCGTCGCCGGCGCGCGAAGTGACGGCTTGTGCGCCGCATCGGGCTGTCCAGAGCGGCGAGCAGTTCAATCTCCACACTAGGCACATCATCACGGCCTCGTGCGAGATCAGCAAGATGGTCACGTATAACATGCCGATTACGAGCCATACGCACTTCTTCACGTGTGTACTGACGCTTTCCTCGATCGTCCATCTTAGCAAATGGGCGCTCGAATATTTCATCCAAGACGAAGACGATCTTCGGCAACAAATTCGACTAAACATCGGGGCTTTGAATAAGCTCAGCGGTGTTTGGAAGGCAGCCAGTAGGGCGTCGGGCCAAGTCAGGGGCGTCGCGCAGGAGATCTACCGAGCGAAGAGGGCGCAGCAGAACAACCCCTCGTTCTGGGTCGGGTTTACGCAGGAAGAAATGATCAGCACCATGGCGGCTGACGAGGGCATCATGTCCGAGATCAACACCATGCTAACAAGCGCTCCGAGCGCTCCGTGAGATGTCAAAAACTTGCTGTGGTATTTGGCATGGGGATGAGGCTAAGACAGTCGAGAACGTCGGTTTTAGTAAAGAATTCGGTCGTAAAGACGAGTATCTATAACGTTCTAGGACCAGACTGGGTATATATAAGAGAAGACATGGCTTTCTTTTCACATAAGGGATAAAACGTATAATGGGAGTTTAAGAGATCTGTAAAGTCTGCGGACTTTAGCAGTAACTTGTAGGTTGGGAAAGAGGCGCAGCAGGTAGGCAAAACAGTAAGATAAAGGCCAAAAAAATATCCAGCTTGACGAATGAGATTGGTGGGGTTGACGATAGGAAGGATACAGATGTACTTACAAATATTCTCTCTTTTTCTTGCCATACACGACTTGCTCACATTTTTGGCGTGGCGTGTAAGCAATATTTAGCAGAAGATTGGACTCAGATGGGTAGGTAATGTTTATATTATAACTATTCGGATTACGGGGTGGAATTTAGGAAAAGATATTTGTTGGTTAGTCAGTGTTAAATGATAAACACAGAATCCTGCTCCCACAGCCGCGTGTTCTCTTTCGTTCGTATTTTTAGCAACCTGGCACACCTAACCTGCTAACCTAACCTAACCTAACCTAACCTAGGACCACGACGTATAGAAGGGGGTAGTTACAGGCTTAGCCGCATGATAGCGTCGAGCCTGAACCAGGTTTTTCTGTTCGCCTACCTGAGTTTGTCTGCTTATGAAGCGGAGCCCAGGAGAGGTCGCCGTCCGTTGGGGGGGACCTATGTAGGTAGTTGAAGATTTTTTACCTAATGGATTGGATTGGATAGCCCGGATAGCTAAAGTATTAATTAACTACCCACCTACCTTAGGTACCTAACCTGTCGAAAAATGGCTGGGGGTAATGGGTCAGGAAAAGGCTAGCTACGTCTAGACTACAGTAGGGAGGGAAAGAGACTAACGTACATAAGATCGACGCAGCGATGTTGGGCAGAATTACGCGAAGCTAACAAAACGCCCGCTAGTCAAGACCCGATCATAAGGCCAAGTGCATATGGTACATAATGTAGGTAGGCAGGTAGACAGGTAGGCAGTAAGAGGCTGGGTGTTACTAGTAATGGGGGGACCCGATAGGATGGTTCGGGGCAGCGGCACAGATCGCAGCGGCGTTCTTTGTGAGAGCCAAGAGTTTTGAGTCCTAAGAGAGGAATCCCCGTTGAAAGGCGTGTAAAGGCTGGTTCCTACTGTATTGTATATAGCTATCGCCGATAGGTAACGTTTACACTGCTGACCTGACTGACCTACGTATTGTATTGTACAACGATCAGCCGCCTCCTTTTCGAGAATTACCTACATACCTCTAAACGATTAAGGCCAGTCTCTCTCTCTCTCTCTCTCTCTCTCTCTCTCTCTCTCTCTCTAACTGAGAGCCCCGCATCGACTTAGCTTAGTTACAGTAGTTCTCCTTTATCCGCCCCCACTAGGTCGCCGGGCCTGGTATTGTTGGCCGATGGATTCCCCGGTTTGGACGGCGACATAACAGCGGGGTCTTGAAAAGGTTGCCGAACGGGAATCCTCTTTTTCTAGTGCTGCCCGTTCCAATTACAGTCTTCTATCGGCATCCACTAATTTATATCGGCCACCTGATGGGTTATCATCTTAGTACTTTAATATAGTTAGATGGTTTAATAAGTTGCTGCAAGAGCCCGAGATTTGCTAATTTGCCTAGAACATCATCAACTCTAGGACAAAAGGTCGCCGCGAGTGGCCTCGTATTAATTTATATGTTCATACGTATTTTAGTTCGGTCGTTTTTTTTTTATATATCATCGTCTAATCCAACG